>JARJCV010000221.1:0-78225 GCA_029281435.1 Mycena haematopus
GGTCTGCGAGCCTGGTTTATAAAGAACCAGCCGTATATATTCCCACAGGCAAGAGTCAAGAACCACCGTGAGAGAGAATTCGAGATAAATCAGCACGTGCGAAGGCAGACATCGGGGGAACGGGAACGGGAAGAACGGCCCAATCAATGTAAAAAGACCCACGTAAAGGTCCGTGAACGATCGGGTGTCCGACTGTATCGCAATGGAATTGAACGTCTACAAGTAAAACGAAAACGTATTCGTCAGCAATGAACGACGTCTAATGACACATCTTTTTACTGGTTTTTGAATCCCCGAACACCGTCGGTCGGGGTCGATATTTATTCACTTGAACGACGAAAGTCGTTTTGATTCCACTCCAGAGTCGAACCGTGTCGTTTTAGAACAGGGACTCGCAAATCTGGCGCCGAGGATCCCGCCGCCTGAGTTCGACAATAAAGGTTCGAGATAGAAGAATGAAGAAGTGTGTTGACCAAAGAAAGGGCCGGATAACAAGACGAGCTCGGAGGCGCCAAGAGGAACAGCACCGAAACGAATGGCGTTTGGCCGCTAGGGTGGATCGTGCCAGCACAGATCTACATCCGAGACGCTGTCGCAAGAGCCTGCACAGAGTGACGGTGAGTGAGTCCATCTACAATTCGGCAAGTCTGCATGCGTACGATGGATTTTGCCGTTCCGCCTAGCCAGGAGGAAGGCGCCGGATAATTCTCCCTGTGTCGGCGCTGTGGAGCTAATTTTCGGGAGAGGGTGTTTGATGTTTCACGCAGAGAAATCGAGGATACCATTACCTGCCGCTCCAGCTGTAACGAACACGGATGATCCCATGTTCCTTGGGAATTATCCTTCGATCGAGGAAAAGGTGCTGCACTAAGTTCTGAAAAAAAACTGCGATGGTTTGGTTCCAACGACTCTGAGTATGATTTCAACAGACTGCCGTTACGAGACTCGTCGGAGGAAAGTATAACAACCTGATAAAACATCCTGAGCGAGAAGAAAACACGGGATTAGTGAATATTGCTAATTTCCTGTTGCGCACTGATGTTTGACGCGAGTTGTAGCCAGCATGCGTCTAGGACCGTCCTTCGCTGAGTAACTAAGAGCCTCCGCCATTTCGAAGATCGCGCGTTCGAGCTTGGGCGGGAGATGTGGGCGGGAGATGTGGACGGGATCCAGGTACAGGGAATAGATTCTCCTTGATTCTCCTTGATGAGGAGAAAGTCAAGGGGACGCTACAACCGCTACTTCTAAAAGACGACTTCGATGTCGTGGTAAGAGCCAAAGTGCAGAGTGGCGATGCCCTAGTCCGGAGATACCCGGGGTGTCCCTTACCCGGTGTCAAAATTTCGGCTTGATTCCCCCTTGATGGGAACACTAATTAAATATTTGTTCGAACATTCAAGCTTGATCACCGACGACGAATTTGCATTGCGCCGTTTGTTACGAATTTAATAGTGACGAGCCGAATCGCGAGGACGCATCCGAATTCCGAATGACACCTTACTTGACTCATACCTGACTCATATACCTGACTCGACTCGGTATGACTCGCTCTCTCAGTCTGGCTCTCTCAGTATAAAAGACCCTGCAACTTTATACCCTGTTTCCCCACAACTTCCAAGTCAAATCCCCAAATCGAACGAATAATTGTATTCATATTGTATTTTGATATAAATACATCCCCTCACTGAGTTGATTGCGAATAAGCTCAAAATAAGCTCCATTGATTCACAAACAGAACTTGTTCTGTATGTGCCTATTTGGGGGGTTTCCAAAGGGGGGACTATTCACAAACAGAACTTTAGTTCTTGTTTGTGTCTAGGACCCTAAAATGTGACAATTCGGCTTATATAACTTGCCTTAAGGGGCTTTCGGACTCTTTCGGATCCGTACATAACCGATCAGCTGTGCACTGATCGCACTTGCACCTCTTGCACCCAATTCGAGGATCGAGCCCTTGTAAAATCACTGTAAAAATCCGATGATTTCACGAGAACATGGAGGACTCAAAACCTATAGAAAACCATTGTGCTCGGTCACTTGCCAAAGCAATACAGTCAATGTACGACTAAAGACTCGGAGCAGCTTGGATTTTGCTTGCATTAGACTGTTTTTTTTATAATGATTTACGACGACCGCTAGTAGATATATTGCCAGTTTCTTATCTGTTTGTGCCCGCCGCTTGTCGGCCATCCACTTTCATCGAGAATGTCCACACTTTGGCTTATGTAAATCGGACGGCCCCGGTCCGGTCCGGTCCACCTTTCTCCGGTTGAATGATCGCTGCTACTTTGCCCAGTAGAAAGTAAGGGAAGACGAGGAACCAACCGCAGGTTGGTGACGAGTCTTCCCAACATGTATATATCTTGACTCAAGCTATTTTGGTTCTTCGGGAAATATTCTCTGATTACACAGTTCCTGCTACTAAGTTGAAATGAAAACCTCTCAGAATAAGTATGCAACCACTGCCTTTTCTGTTTGTGCCCCGCCGCTTGCCGGCCTATCCCTATCATTCTCGAATCCAACCTGTGGCGTGACAACAACGTGACCAACATTTGCTACACCCAGCACGTGTCATAACACAAGTCACACCCTTTCTTCCCTCCAACGCTCACCATCTCCCATCCAATTCGTCGCCTGTGTAGAAACCTCCTCAGAATAATCCACCAGCGTTGGTTTTCTTTGTGTTCTCAAAGAAAAAACCACTTAATCCTCCGCCGTAGCGAGTTCACCACAATGCCCGACTGCGGCCGCTGCTCCCGCTCCTTCAATAGCTACTCGGCGCTCGCCCAGCACCAGAGGAACTCTCCGTACCACCATATCTGCGATGACTGCGAAAGGGACTTTCCCACGCGCACGGGTTTGGAACAGCACTTCGTGCAAAGCCCTTTGCACGACTACTGCCAGCGTTGCGATACCCACTTTGACGATTCGGAGGAGCTTGAGGAGCATTACGAGAATGACCATTACTATTGCGCTACGTGCCGCAAATTCTTCCAGAACGAGAACGGATTGCACGAGCATTACAGGCAGTCCGCACTTCACCACTATTGTGTCCCGTGCAAACGACTCTTCCGCTTCGCGAGCAACCTGACGAGCCACCTCAACTCGTCTCTCCACCGCCCCAAAGACGTTGCGTGTCCAGGCAAAGGCTGCGGTCTCGCTTTCGTGTCGCGCTCCGCCTTGCTCCTCCACCTCGAGTCGGGGAGCTGCAAGTCCGGCGCCGACCGCCTGACGATCAACCGCTACGTTCGCGAATACGATACTCAGAACATCATCACCAACCCTCACGACTCATCACCGGTATCAGCGACAACACCACCTACCAGGCGACCGACCGCGCTTGGAACGGCAGGGCGTATGAGTGCTACCTGTGCCACACCGGCTACCGCACGCTCGCTTCGCTCAACCAGCACCTCGCGAGCCCGCGTCACCAAGAGAAGCAATACGTGTGCCCCTGAACGTGTGTGGCGAGCAGTTCACCACACTTAGCGGGCTCTGCCAGCACATCGAGAGCGAGAGGTGCGGAGTGGCCAAGTTCAAGGTCGTGCAGAACACGATGGACCATCTGGTGGGGAAGATGCGCACCTTGACTGCGCATTGAAGTCTCTGCTCATTGAGCTGTAGTTTGTTTCCTTCTTCCGTTTTTTGCCGCTTTTTCCGTGATTGATACATCCGTACTTTGATTCCAACCGCCATAATTATCTCTTCGAGCATAGTACGTTCTTGATTTTCCCTGGGTTTACGATTTGTTTTCCATGTAACATAGAACATCCGATTCGCACCATGTATCATCGTTCCACCTTCGATCCAAACTGCGTTTTTGACCTGTATCTTTGGGGGCCGTCATCGTGCCATTCATAGTTCCTTCGTGTGCTGATCCCAGTTGCAATTCACAATTCCCAATCGCGTCTCCTTAAACCTGAAGGCTTCCGTGGGAGACATAGGCATAGATAAATAATAAATATATTATTTTCAAAGCAGAGTTTTTTCCCTCTTCCCCGTGTATTCGATGGAGCGAGGAGATGAGAGCTGGGAAAAGGAAGAATTAGACAGTGCCAGAGTTGTACTTACATAACTTCATCAGGAAAAAGTCAGATGGCTATGGGCTCTATGGGCAGTTACATAGACCTACATAGACACTCATAGATGCCATAGCAACGTTGCTATGGCGTCTATGGCGTCTATGACGTCTATGCAGGTCTATGTGGCAGCCCATAGCCATTTGGCTTTTTCCTGATGTTTTTGGATATCTTTCCACGGTTCCGCATTTCTCGTCGGGATTCCATTTCTATTCTTACTCCATTCTAGGACAAGATCGGCCTTCACTCCGCTCCGGTACTAACACTGGCCACATTGGAGCAGATCGCAGTCACTGCGTTGTCGGCAGCGTCTTGAAAAAGGCGTGGGTTGACAACGGCCATCAGCGCCGGCTTGGCGCCGCCATGACTGCCAGCTCCCATCGACGTCGGCACAATTTGGAGTGAATCGGCCGTTGTCGGCCGATGTCAATCTCCCTTGCCACCAGGGCCGCCCAGTAGCAGAATCGCCGAAATAGAAAATGGCAAGCGAAGCTCCGAGTTTAGGCAGAAGGCGAGAAGAAGATAGGGCAGACAAACACCCAACGAATTAAGCCCCGAGTCTTCAGTATACGGTTAATCTGTACAGTGGGCACACGACCTCAACATTGTTCGCATCTTTTATCTGGCACACAGTCCAATCTTCCCATGAGGTTGTATATACATGGTTCGGAACTGCCCCTGTTATCCCGACTGCCTGGTTCATACCATGTTCTCGTAGTGCGCCACTCCGACGGCGGCTAGGAAATTTGTGTTGACTACCACAGGGGTTTTGTTCAAATCTTAGGAAATTAGATCCAATTCCGGTCTATAAATTATGGGGTAATGCAGGTAGACTGATTCATGATTATCACATCGCTAGCGACGGCGGCGAAACCCCACTTTTTGGTGTCCAGGCAACTTCCGCTTGTTCCTGGGCACGGAAATGTGAGTGCTCGGGTTCGGTAAATGGTTGAAATAAACAGTTGACTCACGACTGCCTCGAATCAGAGCAAACAGAGGGCTTGCGCGCCTTCAGTGTGCGAGGGTCAGAGGTGCGGGGCTTCATAGCGCCCTCGCGCTTGCGAAGCATGGCGGTGTAGTTGTCTTCGCCCTTGAATCGGCGGGTGTTGCATGACACGGGAGCCGACCCCGGGCAAAGGCCAACGTCGTTATCATGGATAGGGCTGCCACTCGCCTATGCGACAGGAAACGAGGGGGTGTATTAGCATGAGAGGCTGTCCCAATGGACTGTACGTGCGCTATTGTAGGTGCAGAAAAAATCATTTTGATCTTCGCCCGCAACTGCTGGGTATGAGCAGAACAGCACACCACCAGAATTCGAGTGGTTCCCAAGATGGAATCCGGATTTATCCTGTGGTGGGCAAGTCGCCGTGCAGCCCGGCGTGCCCGAGGGCTGAGCAGCTTGTGCAATTGTCATGAAAGACACGGCGACGGCGATGTAAAGAGAGAGTAGGTGAATCATGTTGGCGAGTAGACGTGCGGGGTGGGACGGATAGAGGTCACCCAAACAAACGACAACGGCTTTGGGAAAAGAGAGATGCTTTCCCGTGGAAGGGGAAGAAGGTCAAGCGTATTGACTCCGTTCCAGTCTGCGTTGGCTTTTATGTGGCTGCAGACAGGAGAAGTAAGACAAGGCAGAGACAGGGAAGATCGGCCAAGCGTACTGTTCCGCTCCAGTCTGTCCGACGTGCATGTGGCTACAGACAGGGGGACAAGGCAGAGACAGGGAAGGTTGGCCAATCTACAAAATTTGGCAAGAACGTTAGCACATACATACCGCAAAAGCCCACCGACTTGGCGGGCACATTTTTCATTTTCAATACCCGAGGGTAGTCTGCATCCCTCGCTTCTACATATCCACGGGCAGAAGGCTCATATTGTCCGAGTGCGGTCCAAGTCAGGAGCCGAGCCAATAATGGACTGTTCCGCAATCCGACGCGGGATGGTTCTCCGTCGAAACACGGGGGAAATGTGAAACATACTGTCATCATCATCACATCTCTGAGTGATACTTACCAACATCCGATGATTCTCCCAGTCACCGAGTCCAGTGGGTATTGCAAGGCATACTTACCAAATGATTACTTACTCGGCGTATCTGGTTCGAAGGTTCCGGGAGCGAATCGAACTGCGGCAAAGACATGGAGATGAACATAGTTTTTTTTTTTGCTTGTCGTTTACCGTTGGTTTCGAATTATACTTTCCCAATACTCATGTCGAGGATCTGAATTCCCGAACACCGCATCCGGCTGTCTCGAGGCATCACTTTATTCCGATGCTTTGGTGACAGTGCGCGGACATGCGAACGGCATGGTAGGACCAAAGGCAAAGTTTATTGTAGGCTGGCGCCATTAGTGGACAGGACCGTGGGATTTGTTGGGACACTCATTCGCCGATGAGCGGGCCCCGTTCTATGATAAGCCGCCCCCGCGCGAGTGCACTTGGCATTGCTTGCTGTACCATACGGACGAAAGTACGGAAGTGCTGAGCGTAGTCGAAGAAAACGTTGAACCGCTCCATGTCGACATTCCATCGAACCGTCAAGCGGGGGCTTGCGGGGTGTGCTGCGAGTGCACCGTCCAACATGTTCATGGCGTTGTCCTTGATAACAGCAGGGTAGCCGCGTAAGGTGGGGTTGCTGTACCGGAATACGAGCGTGATCTCGGCAAGTCGTGGGTTCGATTCCGGCGCCAGGATCCCGAGAATGGCCTCGAGGAACCAGGGTGCGGGGAGGGCACTGAGCGGAAGGATATATTCCAGGAAATGAAGAGCAGGAAGGGGCGGGAGTGGTGATGTAATTAGCCGTGTGCCATTTACAGATAGCACAGACAGAACATCTGCGCGAACGGTTAGTTTTGGAGGACTTGACACGACTTAGGACCTACCGCGTTCGGTTTCGATGCAGAGGGAGTGCAGCGTCTGCGCCGCATTGGATATGAGGTTGATGTTTTCCTGGACAGTGTGTTCGCTCGCCTGTATCTCGAGGTGGGTCAAGCCGCTGGTGAGAGGAGAATACTTGGCGCGGGCGAACAATCTGCATAGGCAAAACCTGGGGCATCCTGGTTCGAGACTCAAACGCCGAAGACTTGGTAAATGATGTAGCGAGAGTTCAGAGTCGCCCAAATCCTGGACGACACCAACACGATTGAGGACCAGGGCAGGGGCAGCCCTGAGAAGCGCAAGAATGACATCCAGGGGAAGTTCGAAGAGATTCGCGATTCTTAGTTCGCGTAGGGACTGTTGTCGCGATATGAAGTGCAGATACGTCGAGGAAAATGTCGGCGGGAGCTCGGGCCAGTAAATGCAGGAAGGACTGCTTTCGGGGACATCGAAGACACATCGGCGCACATTGTTTAGCCTGCCTAGAATCCCTTGAATGTCTGTACCAGTGAGATCGAAATCAACGATCTCATCTGGATTTGGCATGTAAACAGTGAGGTCGGTAATATAGGTCGCGATGTGCGGGGATTCGTCGAGAATAGCGTTCTTCGCGTCGTGGTTTTCCACTCCTAGCGTCAGTGAGTGAAGGAGAATGCGCTGACTCTCTTCGCGCAAATTGGACCCGGCGAGTGAACAGGATTTGAGAGTTGAAGGATCATCGATGTCCTGCACAATGGCATTGAGGAGTTCCTGTGGGAGGAGCATGGGGGTTCGCGCGGAACAAGATGTGGCAAAACGGCGTGATATGATGTCATTCTTTCACACGATCACACGTTCTCGTGATCTTTTCACACGGCCACGGTTCGACTTTCTATTAAAATTCTAATAATTTTTTTAGATGAAGTTCGAAGAACTCCGAGCAAACTCTCGAGTCATCCTCGCGATTGTGTTGAAGTACGCCTGAGAATAGGCTGGCGTGGCTTCTCAGCATTTGAAGTTGGATGAATACTTATTCACTATCAAGTGCAAGAGTGGCTAATGGGGTCCGGCATGCATCGAGCCATCAATCTGATCTTTGTATGTATTTGTTCCTCAACAAAACTCAAATCCGACCGGTTCCTGGACTACACCACCTCAACAAGTGAATATTTCGATTAGAAATTGCAGGGTAATCTATGCAAAAAGACAATACCTTGCTATATTGTATTTTTGGTTATTTATCTCGGCATCTTCTGTACCGATATCGAAAGATTCGTCGTTCAGAGTGTTTGAGTCACAAGTGTCACACCCTTGTGTAGTTCGTTTCATGGTGTCGAGTTCGAATAATTTGGGGCCAAAAGCGCAGTATTATTGCAAGAAAGTCCAAATATGAGATATTCGTTTCATTCCAATGCACAACAAGCACTCAATTTGGCGACCTTCACTGTCAAAAGCATGGGATCAGTCGATTCTCACGGTTTTTAGGCACCAAAAAAGGATGTCCAGCATACGATGTGGGCCATTTGGGGACTGGACTCGTAAGAATAATTTGTTTATAGGACTGTGTAGTCCACTAATTCTGGGACAGAATCTTTTTAATTGTCTTCATTGTGATGCCAGACCGTTTTGGGGGCGAAATTCGGCCTTTAGTTTGGAACAAGGAAGATTTTGAAAAATCTATGTCGGAATTCATGTTCTACGACATCAGGAATAATGATTTGTATCTTTGCTTCAATGATATAGAGCATGTGGAAGCTGCTGGACATTATTTCGCGAGCATCAACTTTTGGAACCAGTTTGCTATCCAGAACAAACAAATGCAAAGATCAGATTGATGGCTCGATGGATGCCCGTCCCCATGGCTAAGTCGTTGTTAGACGACTTATTCAGGTGGTCGGAAGGAGCGAGGACAGAGGTACCAAAAGCAAGGAGCATGATTTCAACGACTTGATTAAACGTTCATTCGGCTACCTCTTTCCAAATCGACGCCGACTCCATGTCGGAAACTAGAGCACGAGGTGAACTTCATGACAACGATGAAGAGAAAATGGAGTACACACTCATTGTATCATTATGCGTCCCGTATACCGCAACCGCCCATCCATCCGCTTTCATACGCGCCACACGAGCACGGCTCATCCTCCATCGTACTTCGCCCATAGGGTCCCAAAAAAGCCTCTCTATTGTCAGCACAATGCATACGTCTGTCGCTTTGCAGGGACCATCCCCACGCAAGATCGCGGGAATATGGCGCGGCCAGTCCGCTTGTCCGGTAAAACGCACCTTCGCAGGGTTCATCAGGAAAATCGTTCTTTCCTAATTTCCCAGAAAGTTCCCCCTAATTTGGTTCTCCCTCAGAAATTAGGCAGAAAAAGGGGTAATGGATCTAATTTTGGCCAAATTTGCAGAGTTGCCGTGGTATCCACAATGAGGCAAAAAGATAAGTTTTTATTTCACGCCGAATACGACATATTGCTGTACAGAGTGGTGTAAGAATCGCGGTCAAGTCAAAGTCCAAGCTGTGAATCAAATTCAAGTTACATAAACTAAAACAACGTAGCATAAACATGACGGTCAGAAAGGGAGTTCACAAAGAAAGACGGGCATTTATCCAAAACATTACTAGATGTCCATTCTGGAGGAGCCACCGGTCCGAATTTAGGGATTAGATGAACACTACGGCGAATGTTAGCGACGGGAATGACACTTGCGATGCGATCCCCGTTTTTTAGTGAGCGGTTGATTTTATACATGAGGTGATGAGACTCAGGCTGAGGTGAAAATGAAGAGAACCATTCGACGTAGGCGAGGTAGGATGGAGGGGAGAGCCCAGGAGAAAATAGGCCTTGGATTTGCTTCGATTTGAACGAAAACACAACCCGAACTTGAGCAACACGATACCCTGGCACGAGTTCTCAGTCAGGAAAGGATGTAAACAGATAGAGCGACTCACCTTCAACACCTGTCATCTTGCCGGTACCATCGTTGATGAGTGCTGTATCGAAGCGCGCAGGTAGATCGTTCCCATTCTTCAGGAGTTTACCGGGCTGAACGTGGATCGCATCAATCACAGAATCCGTAGGCCCGCCCGCTGTGTACGGATCTTCGGTTGTGTACTTGATTTTGTGGAAGACGGGGACGGCATTGAAAGGTAGCACAGTGCTCGCGGATTCTGCTTCGACTTGAGCTGGGGATAGACCGGGATTGTTGAACTTGACAACGAAGCGGGTGAGCGCGTCACGGAAGAAAGTCGCGCCATAATCAGAGACCAGGCGGTTTATCCGGACGGACTTTTGGGTAGGAAATTTCGTCATTTTGAGTCGCCGTTCGTAAATGATCCCAGGCGGCAGGGTAACCTTCGATCGGGGAGCTGGACAACCATCTAACCGCCACTGAATGTATTTCTCGTGGCGAAAAACTTTCTCCTTCCGTTCGAGCCAAAGTGTCATCTGAGGGAATTCGTCTTTGAAATTTGTTGCCCGAAACGCGTCCTTGGCAAGATCAATGTGAAGCCGTTCGGTGGACTCGGTGTTATAGTTGTCTGTCGTGGCGAACAGTTTGATGTACATGATGTAGTGCGAGCAGCCATGCAGTTTCGGAAGATTAAAGTCCGAGCGAACACCCAGATCAACAAAAATACTCTTGTTATCATGAAAGCGTTGCAAGGAGTTTGACAGATGTTCCAGCGTCTCGCTAGTGTGCATGGGGTACTGCGCCTGATAAACAAAATCAAGAATGCCGCGGACAGCAGCAAGCAGTCGGTTTGGGGAGAGGTTGTCGGGGAGACGAATGTCGACAATAATTCCCAGGAGGAAGCGGGAAATCTGGTCGTGCTCCTTTCCCGTAACACGAGAGAGGTTGGAGATGCCGCTCATAAAGAGGCGGATGTTATGGTTAGGTGGAAGACGGCGGCACCGCGCATCAATTTCCTCCTCCCCGCAGCAGGACTTTAGCCAAGAAATCAGATGTTTGACGATCCCTTGATAAAGTTGGTGAAGAACGTCGGAGGTAATGGATCTGAAGATGTTGGCGTAAGGAAGGCCCTCCCAAAATGGATGGTAAACTGGCTTGATTCCGGCCTCGGCGCATGCATGGGCATAAATGGTCGGCCCCTCGTCCAAAGTCTCAAGTGCATTGAGAATGCTCTCGAGATCACGTAACGGGTACCCGGTTTCCTCTCCGAGCTCATCACGAGGGACTTCACAAGTCGGGCACTCGCCGGCTTTCACCGTAGTCGCCAAACACTGCTCCGGATAATCGCCAATGAAAGTGGCGTATATCGGGTGACCACGCCGGGTTACCCCATCACCACTCGTCAAGGGAATCCCCGCCACACCTGCAGTCTTCAGCGGCGCGAGAATGTATGACATGCACGCATGGAAGACGTTTGCAAGGATCCGACGGCGGGCTGCACTGTTCTTGATTTGTTTCATCCGTGAGGTCGGAAGATAGCCGAGGAGGACGTAACCACGGCAGGAAGGTTTACGCCGGATTTCTTTGGGAATATTGCCAAGCGACATGTAGACGGGGTATGCAGTCTTGTTTCCGAACACTGTGAGCTGGGTTTTGTCCGACGAAATGAGTATCGGAACAATGGTCGCGCCGGGATGATCTTTTTCGACTGCCTTCTATGAGCGAGAAGTAAGTATTATTCGATCAAAATTTATCTCTTTACTGACTTGCGTACTCCACCACCACTTCCCCGTGTGCATGTTATGATACATTCGAACTGTCTTGTCCTTGTCGATATAATGGCGCTCGGGTACCACAAACAGATATGGCGCGAAAGACGTATCACCCCACAATGCTCGAACACATTCAAGGATGTCGCGAGAGTAGAGATAGAAGACTTCGCCATTCACGACGACCTCAGATCGCGTAAATTTAGGACGGCCAGGCAGCTTCTCGTCAATGATTTGTTAAGTTGGACAGAGTTGGCATATGATAAGCCGAGCGAAGAGCGCACCTGTGAAAGATCAATCAGATTATTTATTAAAAGGAAGACAGACGGACGTACTCCCTCGACGCTGAGCAAATCAGTGAATGCAGTTGACCCAGAGCCCCGCAGCTTGGCCCATTTTGCGACTTCCCAGTCCATTTTCGAAGTAAAGGGCGCATAGGGATTATCCGGCGTAGACCCGAGCAAGGAGGACCTGTACTGCTCCTCGGCCGTTTGCCCGGTTTGCTGTGTAATGGGTTTGCCGGCGAGTGGGCTGGGGTAGCGCTCAATAATGGGCTTGTGGTGAAAGCAGTCCTCGGCGGCTTGGCGTACTTTGCGCGATGGAGCGGCAGCTTGTGGGAGAGAGCTGGGAACACCGTCGCAGTCTGTCATAGGAATATCGCCTTGCAGGTCTGCAGGCATGCGAGGACGCTCGTAGCCAGCGGCAAGGTCGGCAGCATGCTCTGCGGACAGATCCTCTTCCTCGTCTCCGTCACCGTCTTCGCCTGGGGGTGATATCGTATCGTCCTCGTCATCTGAATCTATATACCCAAAATCTTCCGCAGCATAGTCCCCAGCATTTCCGAAAAAATCACCCTGAAATGCACTGTGCCCGGTGGGAAGGCCATGAATTTCCGCTTCACGGAGCTGTTGGTGGAGCGAGTCGGTGTCGTCAGCAGCCCCTGCCAGTCCAGCAGCCTCGGAACGCTCGAAGATAGCTTTGCAGGCGGGATTTGGAGTCCTCCGAAGATGAAGAGTGTAAGCTTTGCCAACAAAATCTGTATTGCAGCCTGTACAGACGACCATGGTAGGAGGGAAAGTGTATGACAGTAATTGCGGACGAAAGAAGCGACGTAGTGGTGACGCAGGCCCCAAAAACTCCGAGTCAAATTGATTGTGCCCTCCAGCGCAAACACGGACCTAGGAAATTTTCATCTTCTCCCACCACAACATACCACACACTTACCTTCGCACCTCTACTGTCCTTTCCCCTCACTACCCTACCCTGACATCCTCATTAGACACAACAGTCTCGCAATGTCCGAAAACTCGAAACTCACCGCTGCTCAGAAAGGTGCCGCCACTCGTGCAGCCAAGGCCGAAAAACAGCGACAGGAAGACATAGCCTTCATCGCAGCCAACAGTAAGTTAGCCGTTCTTCAGTCCTTACCTCTGCTAGACTAAATTCTCGTTGCTTTCAGTGGGACCACGTCAAGCCATGAAGGTTGCCAAGAAAAATGCCAGTACGTCCAGAAGTAAGACAGTAGAAATCCTTGACGCCGATAGTTTGATCCTAGTTTGGAAGGGCGAGCCATCTACCTCCCGGAAGCGAACATCTTCGACGGTGCAAGCCTCCGAAGTCACCAAGAAAGCACGGGAGACAGGTGGGTTTCCGTCCTTTTACCAGTCCAGAAACACGTGTAATATCTTTATATAGCCCCAGCCAACGAGGTCGAGGACGACGAGGACGACAATGAGCAAACCAAGGAGCGAGAGCCCAAGACGACCTCGCGAAGTAAGTTCTTTCTGTGACGGCATGTGATCGTGATGTGATCGTGACTCTACTCAGAATATGCTGCCCCCATCGACATCGACTCAGACTCGGAGTCAGAGGCGGAGGAACCCAAGCAACCACAGCCCGGTACGTGTCTTGATCTAGTCCCTGTTAAAATTAATCTCATCCAGTACACATTGACTTCACTAACCTTCCGTCAGCCGAAAACAAGACTCGGACGGGCAAGGCCAAGTCAACTGCCAAAACCAAGGCTGTGAAAGCTGCCCCGGCCCCCAGTACGTTCACCCTCTGCGCTACTTAATACCAAACTTACTTTCCGCAGCCAAATCCGTGAAGGTCAAGGCCACCACTGTGCCAACTCGTAAGGTAGCCAAGATAGTTGCCGAGTCTTCCAGCGATGACGCCAGCGACGTTTCCGGGGACAATTCCGGGGACGCTGACCACAGCGACGAGGATGCTGCCCAACAGGACGATGACGAGGGCCCGAATGCACAAGAATTTGTGAACGAGGTGCGCGCTCTCAATTCTCATCGAGTCTTGATTGTACCTTGTGTTTGTTAGGTCCCCCAGGTCGTTCGGACCAAGACTCGTACAGTGCTCCCGGCCATGGACGACGACTCTGATGGCTCCGAATCTGACAAGTCGCGCGAGATTGACGATGTCGCTCCCCGGGTAAGCGTTATTTCAAGTTCTTGATCATAATATCTTACCTCTTATGTTGCCGTCCTGTTAGAAGTCCAAGTCTAAGGGAGGGAAGAAAGTGAGCCGTCATCTTTACTCTGCTTCTCCGATTCATGACGTTGTGTATCTAGAAGACCAAGAAGGCAAAAGACCTGTTCAAGTCGGATGAGGACGTGGCAGCTGTAAGTAATCTTTCAGTGATTGTGATCTTTGATGACTGTGCCTCAGCCGCCAAAGCGCTCCGTTCGGGACCAAGCCCGCGACGATGCCGATAGCGATATCATGATGGATGAAGCCATCGCCGACGAACTCGTGTCTATTCCACTGTATACCCAGAGCCGCCGGGGATCGACAGCCTCCGGTTGGTCATCTGGTAGGGACCTCACCATCCCGAACAGTGAGCCCGAGAGCGACGTTCCATCGGAGCCTGAAGTTCCTCAGCCTCGCGTAAGTATTCATCTCATCGCTGGGGCATCAATTTCATTCATTTCCAGAAAGCTATCAAGGTGTCCGCGGCTCGGCAGAAAAAGGCTGATCTCGAGGTATGACTTCCTCCCTATATAATACAGGATATTACTGATAAGGACAAAACAGAAACCCGAGGTTCGCCCTGCTCCCACCCCGACTAATACTGGGAGCAAGGTTAACCCGGGTAATGGTCTCAACAATCGTTCAGACTCCAGCTGGGATACGTCGACCCAGCTCGTGCTTCCGGGGCCGAACAAGGACATCGGCCTCACGGCTCAACGCCCAGAGGTTCAACTCATGCTTCGAGGCACAATCGAAGGCGTCAAAGCCCATCTCTTCCTTGACGAGTTCTATCCGGTGATGGGTGCCCGCGTCGGCTGGATACGTCCGAAAATGGTCACCGTCACTGAGTCTAACCCGTCTATGGCCCATGTCCGTGACAGGCTTCTGAACGATCCGCAGTTTGCTGCGATTCTGGCGCCGATTGTGAGCTGCATTTTGTTACTTTATATCTTCTAATCACTTCCAAGCCCCTGGACCGCATCAACATCCAACGAGGAGACATCAAGCGCTGCGTTGTTCCCATCATCATGGTCATGTATTCGTTCGCAGGCCTCTCCGCCGCAGACGTCAAGATACGTGTTGCGGAGCTCCTCAAAGATCACCGTTACATATTCCCTTTGAATACGACGGTAAGTGTTCGCGCTGCCGTGTTGATCTGGTATTTACACTGTCGTAGGGCCAGATGCAGTTGACACTGCCGTTCCACCACACATCGATCAAATATGTTCTCAAGGAACAAATGATGACGAGCTCCATCTTCAAAGGTCGTAACTACGAGCGCCTCCCCGCTCGACACCCAAAGCATCCCGATGCCCGTGAGGTGTCCGATCCCATGGTTGCGATGGCTGCCACTGCCGTGAGTTTGTTTTTTGGTGCTCACCTCTCTGCTCAATTTTATTAGGTGTATGCTTGTCTCTTAGAACTCCGCACGACCGGGGAGCGCCAGCCCATCGCGTTCACCGAGGAGGCATTTGAAGATATTTATCGCATTCACATCAAAACTCTCACAGACACCCGGGCTTCAGCGCCGATCGCCATGCACAAAGTCCTTCATCAGCTTTTTCGAGATGTGACGTACGTACTGTCCTGCTGCTTACCCGTTCTGCTTTTTGACTACTGACTGTTATTTTCAGTACTACTGCGCAAGCATCTCAAAGCACTGCCGGAAGTTCGGCAACTCTCATCAACCTCGTCGACATACCCGAGTCCGACTAGACGCGCACATTTACCTCCGCTACAAAATTTGATCATATTTTATGGTCTATTGCTACAGATGCTGTTTTAGTAGATACTTCTAGCTACCGTACCGTACCATAGCCCACATTTTAATATAAGCTGCTATTGCATCCTGCATCCGTATGGTTCAAATTATAAGGAAATGCTTCGAGATTTTGAACCTCATTTCGCGCGAACACGGAAAACGGGCAACAAATGTGGCCAAAATTAGTCCGAAGTTAGTGGTAATTTATCTGGCAGGTTGCTAGCAAGGAAATGGAACTAACTGAAGATATTCACCTGAATTAGCCAGAAGTTAGGGCCAATCCAGAGGTATTACCATGGGACGGTTTTCCTGATGTTGAAAAACAGAAGACCTGCAACAGGATCGTAGATCGTGTGTTGGGGGTAGAAAGACACACTCGTGCGATACAGCCCAATGTCGTCTGCGGCGGGGAATTGGACGGGAAGAAATATCACAAAGGGGAGAGCAGGGTGGATGCGCGCGATGATGGATTCCATATCCGCGATCCAGGGCTCCAGATGCAGCTTCGCAGCTGGCCGGCCTTTGGTCCAGTCGTACCGGGGGGAGATGGGATAGTTGTCGGTGAACGGAAGGATATCTGTAACTAGTGTGTTGGATAACAGCGTCGCAACGAAATCGCCCAGCCAGTGGCCGGGATACCCGACTTTCTTCAGATGAATCAGGAAGTATATAAAAGTGACGATATTGTTCGGAGCGATGATTTTTGCCATCGATTTGGTGTTTTTACCATTGATCAATGTGCTTAGGAAGATCCGGATGAGCCAGGCCTTCAATTCTTCTCGTTTCGCGAGCTCTGGGTTGGGCCTCGGTAACGATACTGGGGCCAGGCTGGTGACATCGAACGCCTCCATGTAGATCGCCCGGCAGCCAAGATAACTCGGAAAGTCTCGAGGCTTGAGGTGCGCATAACTGCCCAAGGACGACTGCGGTCAATTTAACCGGGGGACGGAGATGAAACATACGTACGTGTTGCAAAATGTGGCGCGCTCCCCCATGAACAGGGAGAAATTAAGTAGATGATTCGCACTCGCAGTTGAATTCGTGTCTTCGAGACTGGGAACCACAAAAACAGCTGTGCCAAGGGGGCCATTGATATAATCCCTGAACATTGCTCAGTAAGTATCAGTAACCCAGTGACACGAAGTGAACGTCCGAGTTACTGGAAATGCGGTCCATGGACCGGTCCCGCGGACCTGATGATGGACTTGTCGATGGACCTGATGATGGACCTCGGGATTATTTGACTTCATGGACCTCACCATAGACCTCGTCGTAGACCGTCACGCTGACCTGCGACTTTGTGATGGACCGGAGCGTGGACCTGATGCTGGACCGGAGCGTGGACCCAAGGATGGACCTGCACGTGGACCTGACGCGTGTGGTTTTGTTTACGAGCCAAATACAATGCAATACATCATTATTGCTTTGGTACAGTATACGCGCCGCGCGACGCAAGGATAATTTACAAGGATAATGGCAGTGGTATTCGGTGGCATACGACGCTTTGAGGCTTCACAAGTCTTTTCTTCTCCCCCACAACACCTCTCTATCTTCACCCCTGACGACTCGCACTAAACACACAAAATTCGTATACATGGAGTCGGAACCCGATCCTCAATTTGTTCGCAGGCAAAACTGCAATGAATGTGGAGCTCCAATGGGGGAAATACGCGTTCACAACGGTTACGGACCGGGAAACCAACAATATCGCGGCCGAGTTGTCCAATCAGTGAGATTCAAGGTTACACTGCACCAATTAATTTGCTGAACAGCAGTTCTGTATTTAGTGCTCACGCTCACCATGCCACTGGACATGTTACCATACCAAAAAAGCCTATATTGTCGCAGATGCCGAAGCATTTATTCGCCGCTATAATGCTCGCTTGCTAGGCGCCCCTGTGCCACCAGCATTTGTCCATATTCCTCTCCGACTCTCCATCACGATCGAAGCCCCACCTTCCGAGAACGGAGCCATCCACTGCAATAATCCGACGTGCAGAACAGCGGGTGGTTCGCGTACACGCGGCAGTCAACAGTGCATCGAGTATAAATGCAAGAAATGCTGTCAGAACACTGCAATCGACGCCACAGCAGCCCAAGAACCTCGGGATCCCTGCAAGAACCACGGTGTTGCACAAGTTTCCGACCATCACCTTTTTCAAGGTGGCGCAGCTCCCGATCCAATTGTTGCACCGACCCCCAACCGTCGTGCACTTCAGGCAGCTGGGGCGCCCCGTCGACAGCCGCTAGCACAACCTATTGGTCCACTATGGCGCGAATCCAACCGTTCAGCCGAAGAAACCAAGGGCGTTGTCGAGAATTTGAAGGCGCGGCGTCTTGAAATGGAGGCTCGAGAGAAGCGGACATGCGAGCTGGTTATTTATCATACGGTCAGTTCAATCTTATCTCTAATTTTATCGTAGTCTCACTCACGTCTTCTAAGGCGGGCAAACCGGCTCTCATTCTATCACAATATATCGACACTTTCCCTCGGCTCCAACTCTCACAACTCTCTGTCGTTGTCGACGCATTTAAGCTCACCGCAGCTTCCGTCATTGACTACTGGAACGGTGGTGGAGGCTGGAAGATAATTGATATATCTTCTGTCTTGACGGTCGAGACTGAACGACGAACTTTACTTAAAATTCGACCATCACTTTTGGAGGAGCTTTCACTTACCGATTGCGTCGGGCTTGAAGATGAATTGTCGCGCCAGCCACGGGCTCAGGGGAAGAAGCGCAGCGGTGCGGAGGACATCATATCACCCCTGAAAAAAACTGCAAGACCAGCACCAAATCTTGCTGTTGGCGATGCTTCTCGGGCAGCTCATATCATTGTGGATGACGACGCCCTTACTCCGCCTCTCGCGCCCTCTCATACAGCTTCTAATCCATTGCCACCTGCCGGCAGTGTCGCTTCAGTACTGCCACCCGGCGTTGTTGCACCTGGCACACGACCTACCAAGTCCAAGCCCCCACGGGAGAATATGTGGATCCGGAACCTATCCGTCGGTTCCTGGACTGCTGGATGGGAGAAGATCAAGAAGTTGCAGGATAGTAATCCGCACTTCAAAACGGAGGCCGCCGCCTTTCCTGAAATCTTCGGAAAGCCGTATCACAAGCAAACTATTCATAAGTACAAGACGCATTGGAAGGAGACTCACGAGGATCTGCGCAACAAGTACATTGCCATGGGCGACGTTTCTACAGCATCCTGGGCTTACATGCTGCTCGAGGCGAAGAACTACGTGCCAGAAGCTGGTCCGTCGCAGTCTAATATTGCATCAGGATCAGGTGGCGCCGGCGTTTCAGCTGCCGATTTTCCTGTGCCACCACCGCTCCCCCCTTCGCAGCCTGTTTCGCCACCTCTTCCCCCTCCCCAGTCAAATGTTCTGCTACCAGCTTCGGATTTGCCACCTCCTTCGGCCCTTCCCCCCCACACACAATCCACAGGCTCTTCTATTCCTTACTCCGAGTCTCTGGCTCCGACTACTCCACCTCGTATGCCACCGGCTACTAATACTCTTGGACTTCACCTCCCAAGCGCGAATTATTTTGATCCTCAACCTCCCCCACTTCTCGACACCCCACTCCGACTGTACAGCGTCATGCCAGATTTTGACATGAACGATCCCATGAATATGGATGTATTTAATCAGATCATCGCGGATCATCCGAGTCCGCGCAATGCAATCCTACCCCATCCTGCCACTGCACCAAATACTCTCAAGTCTGCGACCGCTACCTCCACGTCATCGTCGTGGCCTCGCAAAATCATATACGAAGACTTGAAAGAACGAGTAAAGGACTGTTTCTCCACGCATTTGGAAATGATGCTCGAAGATCCAACCGCCAGCAGTTTCTTTATCGAGGCAGAGGAACGTAAGGCGTCCAAAACTGACCTTCCATTCACGCGACCAACCGGATAGTGAGTGACAGTTGTTTACTATCCCAGAGTTTGAGCTGACCTTGCATTCAAGTTTTGGACAACGTGGTTATTCTGCTATTGCGGCGGCTGTTCGGGATCTTCTCAAGACCAGGGAAACGGATATCGACCACGATTCATATGAGCCGCTATCATTCTCTGAACTGGTCGAAGACGTTCTTATTCCCGAGGTGCAAGTCATGCTCATTCTCGAGGAACTCAATCTACCGCATGAAGATGCGATCAATACCCTCTACGAAAGCAGCGAATTTGGCCGTCAATTTCATTCAGATGTACCATCTCCCGCCACTCCCACGACTGTACCGCCGCCGCCCACATCGGAGCCAGCGCAGCAGCGCCCTGCGAGCATGTCGACATTCCCAGTAATGTCACCTCTGTCAAATATTGTCGATCTTCCTCCCCTGCCAGCTCTCAAGGTCAAGATTGAGCCCGATACCGATATCGACCTTCCTGAGCCAGATCCGGCGACGCTGTGCCCGTTCTGCGATGAGCCCCTTCCCACATCCCCTTCCACTGAGTTGCTCGAACTCGCTGCGAAGCTCAGAGACATTTCGACGCCGGATCCGATTCCTGGCAACCAGGGGCACCGCAAGCCAACCAGCATCACCCAGGTCCTGGGCTATTGCGAGATGCACACGATAGAGCGCAAAGTTCTGCCTCAAGCGATCGCAGGCGGATGGCTGTTTCAGCCCAACTTCGACGACCTTTTCGATCGTGTTATTCGGCTCGGACCCGCTCTGATCAGTCTCTGTGAAGAAATCGAAGACAGCTCATTCTTCCGAGCATCGAAGGCGCACTATACACGTCCACCTGCTGTTGAAGGGACTCAGCGTATGTCCATGGTACAAATGACGTCTATTGGGCACCAGTTCGCGTCTGCGGCACGCCTTCACGCTCAAGGCGCCGGATAGTCTGTGTCTTTTTCTGACACAACCAATATGAACTGACATATTTTTGCAGCTACGGCGAGATTGGATATGAAATCTTCATGGTCGCCGTCAGATTCATGTTCCCAGACAACATCGACCTGGATCTGTATGCTCCACTCACCTACGACATCGTTTTGCGTGAGGTTCTTGTCCCTGAGGCAGCCGCGCGCATCATACAGCAAGATTTGAAACTATCGCCTCGAGTAGCCAAGCAGGTATTGATCGATAGCCACCTTTTTGGAGTCACTCGCCATCCATCCTCGAGCGAAAGCCCAGCCGTTGCGAAGGCTATCAAGTATACGATGCAGATCGAGCTGCGTGCCAAGTCGGCGTATAGATCCTGGATGGCCTCAAAATCTCCCCTCACCCTGAGTGATTGGCTCGACGAGCAGAAGGTAAAGTGGGAGCCCGTTGATGTAGAGATGCCGCGGACAAACACTAGCGAGGTCATCGATTTGACCGCTGATTCAGACGATGAAGCATAGAGTTATATTGTAATAAATATTCTGTACACGAATACATACCAAAGCTCCGGCCCATTCTCGCGCAGTCTGGAGGCATCAGTTTCAGTTAATCGGCGAGGCAACTCACCGTGGAGGAGCGGCGAGGCCTCGTACCTCTGCGCCGACGATGCCTTGAGGCACCGCTGCCGCTCTGGCTGCCCGTGGGCTTGACCGAGCCGTTCGCGGAGGTCTTGCCGGTTGCACCAGGACCAGCACTGGTACCAACGCTGGCACCGCTGATACCGGGTGCACTGCCGGTGGGGGCAGCGCCGGCGCCAACTGGTGGTGGGAAGAAAGAGTCAGTCGCGGAATGATGCGAGACAGAGGGCGGTGAACGTACCTCCGTTTCCAGCGGCAACGGTCACGCCAACGCTGTCCGTGAAGATGGTGGAGGATGCGTATTGGGTGCAGCTGGAGGTGGCGGCGGGCGTGGGTGTGTATGGGAGGGCATCGTAGTCAATGGAGACAGTCTCCGCGGGCTGGAAGTAAGTGCTAGTCTTGCCATCGCTTCCGACGTAGGTTCCAACGGGCATCATGTCGTCGCCGAGGCACTACGTGCATATTAATAATTAAAGGCATTGAGAAGGCAGGGCAAAGACGCACCGATTCGAAGGTATTTGCCTGTACGTCACTGGGAGCATTGTACTCGCACCCGAGTCTGTCGTAGATGTTGTTGCACAGACCCTGCGGGTTTGAGCCCGTCTCATCACAGATTTTCCCGCAGAACGCGCTGTCACCGATGAAGCTGCAACGTGCGTCAGCAGCGGTCGCGTGAACGTGCAAAGAAAAACACTCTTGGGAACGTCGCGAAAGACGGAGCAGGGAATCGTCACGGTCGGAAAAGTCCTTGTGAGTTTTGCGTTGTTTGCCATTTACATCCAAGTGCTCCCAAAAGTTGTAAGCTGCGCTTTGTCAGATTCCAACTTTTGAGAGCAGGAGTACGCACGGACCACAGTTAACTCACAGTCATATTTGATACACATGGCGACGATTTGTATTACTCAAATGTATGCACGAATAAAGGATAAAACATTTATTTACGATGCCTGCGGCACAGAATCTACTTAGATCGTTATTGACAAATCATTGCAGCTTGAAGGAGAAAGGACAGTTGCTTACCATTGAGGAGTTCTTCACGAGGAATCGAATGCGGTGCCTTCCCCTTCTGCTCCAAAATTTTAATGATACTTACATTCCGCCGACGTATCATTTCATCCAAAAAAAAATCATAGCGTTCGACCTGCATCTCTCGCACCATAGATTGGAAGCCTCCGAACCATGCGTTCGCCTGTTCAGCAGCGGAGGAGTTAAATCTCCATTTTCCGTCGTCAGTACGGAGTTCAGGCCACAGGTAAGGGTTACAGTTACGCCCGCAATCGGCATCTGCCTCTTTATGCTTGCATTTGAAGTGGAAGACATCGACAGGAAGAGCGCAGGAGTCAAAGTAGGTTGATAGGTGCGGGTCAGGATCATTGCGGAGCATCGCGACAACTCGGCAGTTGTTATCGTGCCATAAGACTTGGGGAAGGGAACGCTTGGTCGGAAACAGTTTCATCCAAAATTCCTAATCCAATGTCAGTTAAATCCTACGCTAATGATACATGGAAGCGGGACTCACGCGGACGCCATTGGGTGCCTCGGAGCCATAAAAGGTGGCTCTACCAATGATAACCCCGCACGACGCGACACACAACTCCTCGTTGTGAGTACGCCTTCGGCCAAAGCGAGCACGAACGGTTCGGTTACCTGTCTCAGGCTTCCCGTCGCAAATCCCCTCGGCATCAATCTCCACATCTTCATCCTCGGCCGGCCCCAAACCCTCCAACTCGTCATCAGCCCCGTCGTTGTCCGGCGCGTCATCAGTCAGATCGGGGAGAAGCTCTCCATCAAGCTCGTTGGTCATGCGATTGCGGGAGGCGACATTGGAGCCCGTGGAGATGGAGTCATGAGTTTGCGAAACATTGAGCCGCTCAAGACGACGTTTAAGCTGGAACATAGCCTTGCCCTGGAGATAATGATAAGATTCGAGAGAACGGTGCTCGGGAATGCTGCATGTTCGAAACCCGGTATCGGCGTTGCGGTCGCAGTTAGTGATGACACACTGCTCGTTGAATCGACGATGAGATTTGCAATAGCGATGTTTTACTGTGGGAAGCGGCTCGAGGCAGTCGTGAATTGCACAGCACGGCCTGCCAATTGTGATGCCGTCTGTGACGGCGGAGCGGATGACATCTGAAGAATATAGTAAGACCCAAATGAAGGAGTGCAAAATAAAAGGACACACAGGAATGCCTGTCCTCTTCCTTAAACCAACAGCAGAGATTGCAAGCGTGATTCCAGGCATTTTGGCCCGGACCGGCCATTCGTGCATTGCGTTCGTGCAACACGGGACGGAGACGCTCGGACTGGGAGGACGCGGTATGGGAAAGCTCAAGGACGAGTCCCCGAGAATTGTGATCAATGATTAAATTATGGATGAAGAATGCATTCCAAACATCTTCGACATCAATTTCAAAGCTGTATGGCCAGGTGGGAGGAAGTGCGCTCGCAACTGCTTGGTTGGAAAGGCCATCGTTGTAGGTGCGAGCACAATTCGTCGCTGAAGTCCTGGATACAAATGGTTAACTCCACGATAATTTGTTGAGAGATACACACCACGAAGTAGCCATCATTGTCGAAAAAAGCTCACAAAGATTCACGTCGACGTAAAAGTGCCCGGAAACCTGCAAGAATTGTAGGCCATCTCGGTAGTAGGTCCGACATGAGGCATTGGAGTGGACAAAGTAGTTAGGATAGTATCGGGTGTGGCAATCTGAAATACTCTTCAGAGCCGTGTCAGATGAAAACAAATTAGCGCTCACGACGACAGTATCTTGAGGTAGCAAAGGCAGGTACACTCCCAAATTCCTTTGTATATACCGTGATCTTGGTAGTGATTGGTTCGGACAACTCGCGGTCGCGCATGACTGACGGATCTGCCCGAAGTTGCTGCGCACAGCCAGCATCAATACAGGTTCGAGTGATAGGCTCCAGGGAGTAAACACCTGTGCCAGTAATCAAAATGCTGGGTAGAGAGGAAGAAATGAAAATAATTAACCAATATTTCGAGATACTCCATGCTGAAGGAAGAATGTAATATACTTGGTGCGTGCTGCAAGCTCTTCTGTCGCAGTGAAATCGTGAGCCCAGGCGGCATCGCGGAGACGGGACCACATCAATTTAGTGACATCGTCTGTAAGGTTCAGATGGATCTTCAGAAAATCGTGGACATTGACGGGAAGATTATCTGGTGGACCGAGCTGGTAAGAAGCCTGTGTCCAGCGGAGAGCTGGTTTGAGCAGTCGAATGAGTTCGATATAATGAAAGGTGGAATTGAAATCGAGAGGAGAATCCATGGGGTACGCATTCCAGAGATGGACGAACGTTATATTGCGATCGATGGCAGACAATTAGAGAACACAGTCTTTGTTTGATTCGATCGATCGACGATCAGACTCAGTACACGAAACAAAAAACCTCACCGGAAGCTAATGACGGGCTAACGAAACCCCTTTGCGTGATATAAGGCAAGTTTACAGCGATGGCAGTAAGTAGTGGAGGTAGCGGCGCAGCGGTATCCCAAAGCGGAGCCTGAATTCGCCCCGAATGATCCGGTCCATGCAGAGGTCCATCAATAATTCAGTTGCAGGCGAGGTCCACGGACTGGTCCATGGAAGAGCGAGCGTCACAATTGTGACAGTTCCGAGGGAGGTCCACGGACCGGTCCACGCTCGTCTCAATTCGGAACAGGTCCATGGTCCATGGTCCACGGTCCACGGTCCATAGGTCCATGATGAGGTCCATGGACCGCATTTCTGGTGCATCTGACGTGGTGGACACGAACGACGTGACATCAAGACATACGGTACGTTGCTCAACCACATCTTTGCAAATCGGACCGGTAAATTCTGAGCGATACGGCTCTCCGGGAATGCCCGCATTCGGAGGAGTTGGGATCGGACGTCGCCGTGAATGAATTCTAGGCGAACTTTTGAGCCGAGTGACTTTAGCGCTATAATTGCTGAGTCAAAAAACGCGGTGACGTATCCGAACGCAGGAGCATCCTCGTTGAAAACGGAGTTGCTGACGGGGTGAAGTAGTTGAAATGTGGCGATCTGTCGAATGACATCGAATGCATCCCCGGCGATGGCGTCCAAGACATGATCTCGTCCCCCGGCTTTATCCTGGGACATGCTTGTTAGCACGCCTGTCTTTCGCTATTATCACGAACTCACAAAAAGACTGGGATTGATTACCCACGTCGTCCTCACATGCTTCGCCGCCTGTTTGAGACATTGATTAGTAGAGATTTATCAGCATGAGAAATTGGTAAGTACCGCCTGCAGCTTTGTACTACCGAACGTGAATTCTGGATGCCGGCTGCGAAGAGCGAAAGGAATAAGGAACGCCTTGGTATGCTCGTACCAGTCCGACTCCGTTGATAGCCCGAATTCAGAGTTCTGTACTGCGGACTAGAGAATGTATGAACGGGGAAGAGCGTCGAGCATACCTCTTCATCCGACGGCAAATAGCGAGTTTGAGATACGTAAGCTGCGGGGGATGTTGCTGGCCGAGTCGCCCATAAAGCAAGGGCTGATTCTATCGCCGAGACGCTTAGGTTGTCCAAGTGAATCCAGGGAAGAAAGTTGTCCGGATCCTGCGAGATTCTGACCTGCATTTCTTTTACGACGTTGGAAAACCTGCAAGAACGCGCGTTAATTGCGCAGAGGCTGAGCGAACTGTTGGCACCTATCGTAACAGTAACGGGGAATGACGAGCGCGGTGTAGAGATAGAACAGAGTCGCCTGAAGCTCAACTTTCTCGATGGCGTCAGTGCAGGACATGATTTTTGACAACAAGAACATGACGACGAGGTCACGAGCTAATGCGTGCTCCTTGATATCGAGGAGCGTGATATGGACTTTGAGAGCCTTTCGCTGGTTTGCGCTCAAGCGAGGGTACATCTCGTAGAGGGTGATCACCGTCCCAAATACATGCCGGGCTTCATAATATGTGTGTAGTCACAGTGAAAAGTATTGCAAGCAACTCGCTCACCATCCCCAACTCCGGCGAACAGAAAGGCGAGATAGGAAAGCTTGGCTTTGGAGAGGGCCTTTAGATCAATCGAGTCCTCTTCGCCGGTGAGCGATGAGTCTTCGAACTCAGAAGACTTCTGCAGAATGGAGGAAATGTCGTCATGTGAAATCTAGGATTACAAGGAGCATTATGAGACTCGAGGATTGCGGAAGCAAAAAAAAGCATACCGTGTAGTATTCACGTGCCGCTGCGCTATCCACACCTATCATCAGTACTTCGAAGCTTCGAGTTGGATATCATACGCACAAGGACTTTTTCGAGATAGGGAGGTCGATTAATCTCTCGCGCGCAAGATTCAATGCCTCAGAGGCATAATCACCACTGTCGGTCAATGTGCGCCAAACCCGCCAAGCACCAGACTCAGGTTCATGGGCGGAATGAGCTTCTTCGATGCGAGCTAGCTCATCCGCGATATCGGTATCGGGGGACACGTACGTTCCCGCCGCGAAAGAGTAAGACAAGGATTTTGCGAGTCGCGTGGACAACCTAGACGCCAGCGACGAGTTTTCTTCCAAGGCGGAGTCCAAGTGAGCGAACGATCTCAGAATGGCGGAAATGCACTCGTTGTAGGATCCCATCTCAAACAGCGCCGCGCTTAGGTTAGATGGATAAATGGGATTCACGGGATCAAGCTTCTCTCCCTGGAGTGAAAGGTGCTGAGGACAGACGGAAAATAACTCCACGCAACCAGGGCTATACCTGTTGATAGTGACGACTCGCTCTAGTATGGAGTTCAAGGACAGCCGGACGATTATAAGGAATAAAACGCGTACAAAAGCCATTTGCTTTCTTTGAATGCGCTATTTCCCTTGGTTTTGGCTTGTACGGCTTGGATCGCAACTTTACTGGTGGCAGGACCGCTGTTGACCATCGCCGAGGCTGCCTCGAGCGTTGTGGTGAAAGAGGAGGAAGAAGGAAGATTTGATTAAAGAGACGTGATGCATTCCCACGGTCCCGTGCATTCAACCAAGTTCAATCATTGAGACTTCAAGTTGACGATTTGTAGCGAGATACGGAAAGGTACGGCGACGACGACGTAACGAAAGCGTCTGTCCACGAGAGAGTAGGTCCTTGGAGAAGGGCGGAACTGTCTCGGTAACCCAGACGTTATACTGTTCCATTTCCTTCAATTCGTAGAGTCACAGGTCACACGCCCCAAAATCTACGAAAATTTTTGTAAGTCACAGTGTCACAACGGGTTCATACGAAAGGTTTCCGCCTGTCCAGCCCAAAAAAATCGCTCCGGGCGGCCCTGCGGGGCATTTTATACGAAAATTGTCGTAAGTCACACGGGTCACAGGGCCTCATACGAAAGACACAATTCGTAAGCCGTGTCACACCCCAAAACGGCTTACGAATTGAACGAAATGGCACAGTAGTGTGACCTCGCTGGATCGTAGATATCTTATCGTGACCATCACGAAATGATCCGATGTTTGACATAAATGATAAGAAAACGAAGCACAGAGATCACACTATAAGTTTAACAGCGCGGAAGTACGCCACGGCGCTGCATCAGGCGTTGATCAGGCGCGTCATTTCAAAATAGGAGAGATGCGAAGGCACAATTATATGTTGCAGTCGAAGCGGAGCAATATGACGGTCCAGGCGTCACATTATTCATTTTGAATAAAAAAAACTGAGTTTGAAAAAAAAAACTGATCAAAATCTAGAATACCTTCATATTGACTGTCTACATAGTAGGTATGTGTTCTCTGCCTACCTTTCGAGGAATATAGCTCTAGTTGAGGGAAATGTGCACCGAAACTCGTCTTCGGACCAATATGCCGATAGCACAGCCACCATGCCCGAAGTCCTTTTACGATAAACCGAGGAAAGCAAGCTTGGTCTTTCAGCTCCCAACTATTGACATAGACACAATATGTATACAATTACCACAAGAAACTATGCAAATGAAACCAAAATATTACAAGTGGACCTGAGCTTCACAGCCTTCCACCTCCGTTGACGAAGTTGAACCAGTCACTGGCAGTGTTGCGTGTTAAGGCTTTATCAAGGGCAACTTTTGTTGTTACTTACAGTCAGGTCTTAGGGCCCTTAACAAGGGGTTAATAAGGGTGGCCTTAATAGGGTCTTGATGTCTTTCAGCGCAGGGGTTCAACCAGTGCGCTAAAAGAGTTGGAAGCAATGCCGGAGTTTGACAAGGCTTCGGATCAATTTTACAAAACGAGAGTTTTTTTCCCTCTTTTGAACCAGGATTTTTTTTGATCAAATAAATAATGTGACTCCGTCTCAAGTGTACCTCAGACCATCGCAATGAGCACAGTGGATGCAGAGGCTAGCAGAACTCTCAGTGATTGGCAAGTACCAGCCTGCCGGGTCATTGCGGCATGATGGTGGCTGTGTGCTTTTGGCACAGGAGTCCGAGATTGTACTAAACTGGAGCTGTATTCCTCTGAGAATGGGTACGACACCCTCTAGAAGTATGTAGGGAAGTACTGTGAAGGTTTTCCATGTTTTTAGCAATTTTTTTTTTCTGACCCAATTTTTTTGTTTCGAAATGAATAATGTGACGCCTGGACCGTCATAGAGCAAGGCACGTCTCGCTCTACTCCAAATTTCTTAATTATGGCAGTCTATGGTCTCCACGGAAAACCCAATATTTCTGAAGGACATGACTGTCCACACCACGGAGTACTCGCATTTCACTCTCACAGGAACGCAAATATTTGTTTTGGGCTCGAGCCAATCAGAACAGCCGTGTACAGTTTATCACGGGTCCGCACTTCCATGCGACACCTGACATAACGAGCCCTCAGCTTTTTGATCGCGCCCAGAAGGAGGCCTAGCCGAGGAAACTGGGCTTCGAGAATAAGTAACAGGGGGCCGGAGGGGACGTCATTGCTGCGAGAAAGGCGTTGTTCCTGAGACAAATGGACTGTGATGCGAAGGGTAGTTCACAGAACTAGTAAGGATCGAAAAACTACGGCGAATGAAGGCGCTTGTATGCAGTTCAGCGCACTGTGTGTGGCGAGGAAGCGGACGAATGCGGAGTTCGGCAGACAGGAAAGGTCGTCTACCGCAGGCTATATGTGGGTATTCGCACCGTCGCGTACAGAGGTAGGGAGCAAGATAAGTATGCGATCGGAAGACAAGGATCAGATCGTCCGACGACATTTTGGAAAGGGTTGATTACTGCTGAGAAAATCAGAGACGCGACTATACAAAGCGTAGAGCACACACAAGAGGCAGTTGTGAATGATTTATTCGAAGCCATGTTCGTGCTGATGCGCCGAACTAGAGTCGTCATGCGTCATACCGGTGAAAGAGATGGACGGAAAGGCTCGGACATACGAGTCGTACGACTCGTAGTGCGGCCCAAAGTCTCGAATGATGTCCACTTCCTGTAGCCTGCACCCAGATCTCGATATGAATGATTCCAGCGCAGAAATCGGTTCTACACCAAGGAACAACTCATCCAATTCGAGCCTGCGGAGAGAAGGAACAATGAAGGAATGGAGAAATTCTTCCCTCGGAGTCTGATGCAAGGTGTTCAAGGTCAACGATTCCAAACATGGAAGCGCGAGATCCAAGCTGGTGAGATGGAGTCCAGGGTCGTCATCGTCATCTTCATCAAGCGTAAGGGCACAGTGAACAAGGTTGAGCGTCTGTGCGAGAATTCGAACACAGTCATTCATCCCGACGTAGTTCAAAGTCAAACAGGTCCACTGGATCCATGGCAAAATGACTTTCGGGCTGGCACCATCAATGAGAACGACGGTGCGGAGCTAAAGCACGTCATAGAAGGCGAAGACATCGGTACCAAAGGTGAGAACATCTAATTCGAGAGAGCGAAGCATCGGCATCGAGCGACGAAGCTTGGGGAGGAAGGATGCGGGAGCGCAGAGCTTCAAGTGCTCCCATCGGTGGGTGGCCACGACTAACGGCTCCGAGACAGGGTGAGTGCCGATGTCGATGTCGATGTCGATTTCAATGTTGACGGACAGAGGACAAGACTTGGATCTCCTTATCCAGACATCGCACATATGACGAAGCTGCTCGGATAACATGAAGCCGTCGAAGTTGTAGACGAACTTGATAGCCCTCCATAGCGCAGGAGTGGCCAGCGCTACTTCTCGCCAGTGACGGCAAACGTATGTGAGAGAGATCGGTGAGGCGAGTCCGGTAAATGGTGGTGGATCAGGATATTTTGGGAGGAAATTGATGAAGATCTGGGATGTAATTTCGTTCGGTAACGTCAAGACCGGGTATTTGTAGGCATCGAGCCTCTCTTATATCAGAACTTTCTCTCTGCGTAATGCAGAAAGCGAGCGCTCCAGATCCAAGATTCGGGCCTCCAAATCCAAGAGACGCACGCGGTCAGCCTCCAAGGAGCTAAGCATGACAGGCAGGGAAGATGCGACGCGGAGTCACTATGAGGCTCGACTCTGGAGGCAGTTTTGGCAACGACTTCGTAGCCCAAATGTACGGATCTGTAAGGCCATAAAGATGTTAGAAAGGGTTAATAGCATGTGCACAAAAAGGATAAGTCGGTGTCTAAGAATTCCAGTGATAGAAAGGACCTACGGGAGTTTTTTTTTCGAGCGCGTTGGGGCGAGAGAGGAAAGCGTGCACTGCCACTGATGTTCTCCGCGTTGATGATCGGCATAAACGGAAGTACTTAACCCGATCCGTCGCGGCTTGGCGATCGGAACAGCCACCCAGGACCGTCTTTTGACTCTTTTCTCCTTCGCCTCGTACAGTATCTGCGCAACCCGGATCCTGATCCCTTGCAATGCCAGAAAATGGCGCCCGCATTCTGCTTTCGTTCTCACCGTGCGTCTTGTACAGCGATGGGTCTTTAGCGCCGTCGTTGGTCCGAGGTCGACATCCCTCAGTCTTGTGATGGTGAAGAGTGTGAGACCTTCACAATAGCTTAGCCGCGAGCCACAAAGTATTTGCTTCCATGCTTTAGAACGAGAACAATTACTGCCTTCGAAATGCCGCCTTGCCACCTTGCTATGCGGCACATTGGGTCACTTCAATGCTGACGGAACGCGTTTGGTGGCTCGACAAAGCGACGAAAGAGTCTAACAAAGCTTACACAAGCCATTCGATCAAGCAAGGTGTGTTCATCCGTGGCTCTACTGACCTTTGGAATCACCTTGGCCACATTGACCGCGCTTTGACGACTTGTGGCTCGAGCTTTGAACTTGCACGCTTTGTCGAATTGAATATATAAACCACCCCCGAGACTCAGAATGTCTAACACAATTCCTCCTCACCGTTTATCTGCCACCCTCCGAACCTTGGCTTGAAGTTCAGCTGCAATGGCATACGCCTCTCGCCACTCGTCCTCCCAGCAGTCCTCCCCTTTCACCTCCCCGACCCGGCGGCGCCTTCCCCTCCAAGTGTACAATCCCCCCAAGTGGCAGGCCGCCACCGAGCAGACTGGAACACATCGTTCCATTACGTTCGACTACCCAGGCCATACTCGGCAAGGCGTCTCGATGCGCGACCTTCGCCTCAAAAACACCGCTACTCCCATCCGCGGCTCAAACGATCCTGTCCTTGCGCACACAGGGCTGCAGCGGGTCATCTTTCGGATCATCGTGCGTGCCACCTCTCTGTTCCATATTCTGCCACCGATTAATTGTTTCGTTTCTTCAGTGGCCCGGATACGGACATGTTGAGTGGTGTCGCCCAATCGTCGTCACCAGCCCCACCGGTGCGCCTATCACACGCGTAGGTCTCGGCGTCCAAATCGCTTCCAGTTTTGCCCGCTTTGTAGAGGTTCGCACTTGGTTATTTCTTTGCCACTCTCGATTGTGTGCTGATTCGTGCCCAGAAATCTGAATACGAGACCCCATCCGCGCGGGAATGGATGATTTCACCGAACTGTGTGCGCTTCGATCACCTCTACTTGATTGCACTGCACAACACATCCGGGGATGTGTGGCAGGCGGATGTGGCTCTGGACCTGGCTTGAATTTGATTCTCTATAGATCTTTCTCTTTTGCATAGATACACTCATGATACCCTGCATATACAATGAATTTAGAGCGTTTGAACCTTTGGCGGACCTAGATACTCAATGAACAGATCAACGCTACACTTTACCGTAACGACCGCCGTCCTTGGACTCCTTGGTTCGACTGCGGTTGAACGACTGACTCGGAGTCAAACAGTTCTTCCGTCTTATAAATATTCTGTATTTTCAACGGCAAAAAATAGACTAGTTCCCAAGACCAAGATCCATTGCAGTAAAGAGAGGGCCCCAGAGGCAGCAGAGACTGCCAGTGTCACACGGCAAATAATGAAATTTCGTGCTGCCGGAAGTTAGTCCGAGCAGGCTAAGTATTCGGTTAGATATCCGTGGGGCCGAAATCGGCCTGGAAATTCCACGGAATGTGTGATCCGAAATCAGTCCCGAAATGGCAACCATCGGGAAGCGTTTTCTGCCCAACAACACGGCACGTATCGGCTTCCGTTTCCGCACCACGGAAATGGGTCCCGGAACACAGGGTATCAGCGGTGCCGAAACGGCCGCCGATACATCTGGTTTCAGCCACGCCAACATGCATCACGAAATCCAGACTTTTGGTTTGCGTTTCCGTCGGCCGGAACTGCTTCGGGGTTATCATATATAGTAACCCCGAAGCATTTCGGCGTAACCGAAACTCAATGAACAATACACACCGGAGATTGCCATCTTTCAGTTGAACTGATTGTTGACAAAAGCTAATTCATTGCCTAAAGTAATGACCCGGAAACCAGCTGAGCTGAAAACCAAACCTATTCTAGTTCTAGCAGTTAATACTTTCAGTACAACGGAAACTACAGCTATCGGTTTTAGATATTGACTACACCAAAACATTATTTAGCAAATTTAAAGTCGGACGAGCTGAAAGTCAACCTGAAAGTATTTGTTTTGGTCGTGAAAGCAGTTGAACCAACACCAGAACCAAAACATAACCAAAACTAAATGTTTTGCTTTTGATTTCAGCTGAAGCTGAAATATAAACTGAAACCATATGTTTCAGTTCAACTGAAAACTAAAACATTTAGTTTTGGTTGGACCAAAACTGGGAGTATCGGTTCAAGTTTCGGTCCTCTTATCGGTTCAACTGAAACACAACCGCTACATTATATTTTGGTTTTAGTATTGGTTCAACTGCTTTCGCGACTGAAACAAATGCTTTCACTTTGATTTTCAGTTCGTCCAACTCTAAATTCGCTAAATAATGTTTTGGTTTAGCCAAAATCCAAAACTGATAGCTGTGGTTTCCGTTGTGCCGAAAGTATTAACTGTTAGAACTAGAATTGGGTTGATTTTCAGCTCAGCTGGTTTCCGAGTCGTTACTTTAGATAACGAATTAGCTTTTGTCAACAATCAGTTCAACTGAAAGATGGCAATCTCCGGTGTGAATACGTAATGTGCTGTGGAATACGATACCTGACATATCGGCGGCCGTTTCGGCACCGCTGATACCCTGTGTTCCAGGGTCCATTTCCGAGGTGCGGAAACGGAACCCTATACGTGCCGTGTCGTTGGGCACGAAACGCTTCCCGACGGTCCCCATTTCGGGACTGATTTCGGATCACACAATCCGTGGAATTTCAAGGCTGATTTCGGCCCAACGAATATCTAACTGGATATTTAGCCTGCTCGGACTAACTTCCGGCGGCACGAAATTTCATTAAGAATACAAGAATACAATCAAATTGGTCAGCTCCGTCCCTAAGGAACTCAGGTAAATAAGACTAATCTAATCTACCTCGCTAACTCGTCGTATGTAATGTATTTTTGTAAAATAAAATGAAGATGAAATATGTAACTCTGGAGGCAATCAAACAAAGGTTCCATTCCATCTCACATCTCGTTCTCGTCTAGCAAAGCTAAGACGGTAAGGTGAGCCTCTTCCGATTGAACATTCCTCGAAGTTTCGGCAAAGCGGGTACAATATCTTCTCCGCTGCGCATAGATCGAGGATAGGAAGGGGAGTGAAATTCAGATGCACGAGAGGAACTTGGCATCGAATCTGGAAGCGGAGCCGGGGACGCAGCGGACGGAAGCGGAGTCACGAGCACAGGAGGTCTGGTGATGTCGTCGATGACGTCGCCAGATAAGTGCTGTGGAGTGGGAGATGGGTCGAGACCGCGGTCCTCCTGCTGAGTGGGAAGTAATGGCAGCGGCGCTGCTGAGACGTGCAGCTGCAGAAGCCCGTCGATGATACGGCCTTGCTTGAGCACAAGGGACGAAAGCTCGTTGAAGTTTTCGTGCAACGAGAGAATCTGGCGCCAGAGCTCGACACTGTCAGCAGCAGGGGGAGACTGGGGGAGGGCGGGTGCAGCCTGAGCGGATGCGCGCCGTCTGCGAGCCAATCTAAACCTAGCACAAGCTGCTTTGTCCGTTGGGTTGGGGAAATGAGGGTGCGTCCGACACCGTTCCGTTTGATAACGAGAGTGCGGTGAGGAAAACGAAGCGTTGGGATCCATGTTTACGTGACAATGCCGACCAGGTAGGCAGAGTAAAGTTTGAGAAATTGAATGAGGATGAGGGTGCTGGTGCTGGTGTTAATAGTCTGCACCGACAAGAGTGCCGGCACGTATCTCACCACTGAGAATCCTCACCGGATGGTACCGGTGGTGGTGGTGACTCATTATTTGCCGTGTGTGTCGTAGAAAACACAACCAAAGATAAAATTGATCGACGATTGATGGATGACGGAGAAGCCGTGACATGCCGTATTCCAAAAATGACTCACCCCGTCGCCAAGCCATCGCTCACAGCTTTCTTCAGAGCTAATAGCCCAGAAATTGCCTCCAAATGGCCACCGAACTCGAAAACCCCAAATCCCACGTCGAACGCGGATACGATCTCATAGCTGACAAATACCTGGCTTGGTAACTCAATCCAACGCTGAATACGTTCTTCGTGTCGAATACTTACTACGTTTCCAGGTCTGGACCTCGCCCGACCACCACAAGAATGGGTTACATTGAAGACCTCGTCAAGAAACTACCTGCAGGAGCAGACGTTTTAGAGCTGGGCTGCGGAGCCGGAGTTCCCGCGACGCAGGTCCTTATCGAGCACGGCTTGAACGTCACCGGAAACGACATATCCGCGGCGCAGATCGCCCTCGCACGTATCCACGTCCCCAAGGCCACACTCATCCAAGGAGACATGCTTACCCTCGATTTCGCACCGGGAAGTTTCGACGCAGTGTTGGGCTTCTACTCCATCTTCCATCTGCCCGCCGCGGAGCAGGCGCAGATGTTTGAGAAGATTAGGGGCTGGTTGAAGCCGGGTGGATGGCTACTCTGTAATTTGGGGGTCACGGAGGGAAACACAGTCCGCGAGGGCTGGTTCGAGCCCGAAGTGACGATGTTTTCCAGCGGGCTCGGAGTCGAGGGCACGAGAGATATCTTTCACACGCAGGTGCCTGGGTTCAAACTTGTCGTGGATGAGGTGTCCGTCGAGATAGTGGGAAGGTTCGAAGAGAAGTTTCACTGGATTATGGCACTCAAGGAAGGTGCTTCGAGCGATTAAGCCGAAGGTGGAGCCAAGGACTGACTTCTTTTGCGACATTATTGACAGATCCCTAGGTCAACGACGAGGGTTGCTTGTGTACTTTTACGAGATGCGTGAATCGATACCATGTTCAAGTTTCTGTGCGACTTTGGGGTTAAAGGATGGGAACATTGCTCGGCTATGCAAGAAAGCAAGACCGTGGCTGGCTTGAGGAGGCAGGGGTTGTTGGACCCAGCGATACAGAGCTGATCAAGATATTTAGCAATGATATTATGAAAGATCAAAAGCAACATCGCACCAACTATGGGACGAAAGAGTCATCTATCGTATGGTAAGAGCTCATCTTCATATCTAGCCAATGACTGGCCACCATCGATGCTGCCCTCCGATTCGTCATCGTACTCAAACCCGCCGCATGCGTTCTTCAGACATATCGTTTGCCGTATAAACTCCGCCAAGACTTCCGCGCCGACCCCTGACTGCCACTTCGCATCTTGGAGGTCAGCGCGATCCTCGACGAGCTCGTCCATCAAGGCGTTCGGAGACGGGTGCGGGGCTCGAACCTCACGTCGCCGCCAACAAAATGGACGCGGAGGGTCCGTTTGAAATGGAGGTGCCAGAACGCAGCCGTGGGCGACCCACAATGGTCCTGGTGCGGGAGATGGTACGGGAGTGACGGCGCAGCGGGGGCCCGGGTGGGAAGGTCGACGAAGGTGACGATGCGACTGTTATCCTGAGAGGCGTAAGCGCGCGGGTTATGGAAGGGCACAAGTTCTTACCTGGACGTCGACGCTGAACATGTTCTCCATATAAATGGCTCAACCAATGTATGGCACACCGTTATAGCATTGTCGACGGTTCTGTAAGCCTCGTGTAGGCCTTCTTTGTCGGCATCTCTCGCCTGGTAGGACTTTTCATGGGCCTAATTATCGAAGTACACAATGAAGTTGGTACTCGGTGCGTACCACGTCAGCCAGAAACGGAGGAAACACCCAGATAATACTGGTCGGAAGATCTGCGCGGCCAGTGAAACAGCATACTCCTCCATCTCGCATGGTTACGGCGTCAACTACATCCTGAGGCATTTTGTTCTGGGAACCTTGAAAAACAACGTCCAGCGCGCAGGCATAAAACTCACCTCTGAAACAACACCCTCCCCCATTAGTTGTGCGTCTCGTTCCATCGCCCGTAATGTGGATACCTCAAACCTATGGCCGACCGGGAGTCGATAGGGCTGGTCGTCTACAAACGAAGTCAACGTCGAACATAAGAATGTCAAGTGGAAACAAACCTATGAATGGACCATAGACACCAGGTTCCATCAATTCCACGGAGTCGCGCGGAAGCATTGTGCCTTCGACAGAATCCACGATGTAACTCAGCACGTCAAATCTCCTCAAGTTAATCTTTCGCAGCTGAAAATTTGGATTGCGACCCCGATAGTGATCATCCATGATGTCCAACCAACGATAGAATGTCTGAATCATCATTCTGTGATATTTCAGGTTCCATCCTAGAAACCGAGGTAAGAAAACGCCGCATTACACCCCCAGTGTTGGCGCACCTCCAGCCATGAGCACGAATGGATACTGCCGAAAGGAGAAGAGAAACATATTGCGCTCTTGAGAAATGGACCTTTGCGACAAAACGAATCTATGCTGCGTTGGAAGGTCCTTCGAATGGCGAACAGAACCTTACGGGTATGCCATGGTGGGTGAAGACACTGAAGAGGAGAATGTACAGCTTACGTTGCCGGCTGATGCCGATTCTCACGGCTACCCCAACAACCAGGACATGTGACCTTGAAAACTGCCAGCACCATTGCCATTGCCGATGGCCCGCTTCCTCTCAACACTCGTATCTCATGTCGAAATCGAGCGCAAATTCCTTCCAACTCGCCCCCTTCTGCTTGCGCTAACGCGATCCACTGCTACCCCAACTCTGCCCCCCTCCATTGCCCGTGCCCACCCTGCTACTGTACACTTTATCCGCGACGTCTACTACGATCGCCACGACGGACGCCTCGTCGAAGAAGGGCTGTGGGTGCGCCGGCGGAGCGTCTTCTTCGCCGGTGGTTCCACCTCTTCCTCTACCTCGTCGTGGGAGGCCAAGGTGCGCGTTGGAGGCAATTTTGCGGCGTCACAATTCGTCGAGGTCCAAGGCGCCGAGGCCGTCGAGCGTGAGATGCGGCGCGCTCTCGGTGGTAGCCGTGTATCTGTGGATGAGATCAGCGAGCATCTTGCTGTCATGTCTGATTTGACCACGCGCAGGCTGTCTGGGAAGTTGGAGCTGCGCAACGAGGATGATGACAGTGACGCTCTGGAAAATCTCACCGTCGTGATCGACCAGGTCGTCGAGACGATCTGCGGGGATTTTGCCGCTGCTCGCGCTGTACTGGAACGGAACGTCGCCGGAAACAGCGATAAAAACCTCTTCTTCCATGAGATAGGTGAGGCTGAGCTGATGGAGGAGATCCGCACGGAGCCGGGAGCCTTCGCCGAAAACCAGGCGGAGCATCAAGCGAATAAGCACGATTCGTACCGGAAGACTGTTGCGGCGGCGCGCGCCGCCCAGCTCGAGGCGTTCATGCGCGCGCACCCAGCGCTGTTCCCCATGACGCCGCAGCCGCGCGGAAAGCTGGAGGCGTATTTTCTTTGGCTGGAGGAGAGGAGGGTGAAGAACAAGGCGCGTAGCCCCTGAGGTCAATCGACCTTCATTTTTTGCTCAAAAAAGAAAATCGGTGTAATATTCGGTATCTCTCTTGATCCTATTCTCAATGTTCCATCCTCAACACCAATTTAGTCAAAAAGTTATATTCGCAGAGCCAATGAATACCGATACAGCACGCTACTATCAGCAGCCGCTCGCAAGCTTAATCAAGATGCGTACTATTGAACAGACGATTCCCAGTGTCGGTCGTCCCCTTGCCAGTGTACTTATTGTCAGATAGGCGCAAGGCGACAATGCCAACATTGTCGTCTCGGGCCAATATATCGCCGAGAATCCCATCAGAGAGCGACTGGGCCTGTACAACGCCGGCAACCACCACTATGCGAATAGCGGCGTCCAGCACCCGGATGTAGCTCACGAACTCTTCCACGGACTGGCCGCTGTTCACCACCGAATCAACGAGCACGACCGTTTCCCGCCCCTTGACGTGCTCGTTCGTGAGTTCCTCGGGCTTTTTAGCGTGGACGCTTCACGATCGAGATCAGTATAGGCCAAAATAGAGGATTAGGCGGAGACTTACAACATAGCGAGAGGGAGGGCTTTGTAGACACCCAACGCCATCGGCTCACCCCCGCGCATTAGGGCCACAATCGTCGTCTTGGTCTCGTGGTGGAGGCGATGTCCGGTCGTTTGGTGTCCTTGCACATGCGGAATGCGAACTTCCTCCAGTCCTATCAACTTTGGTAGGAATGCTGTCGCTAGGTACCACCCGACGCTCCCATGCGCCTTCTGCAACGCCGGACCGGAAAGTCGCGCATCGCGCATCGGTGTCATGAGGAGCTTGGCGGCATACTCCTCAGTCGCGTGGAGAACGCGACGAAGAGCGAAAACACGAACGATGGTGTCGATGAAATTCGGACTAATTTCGAGGAGTGGAAGGCGGTCAGTATCGAGGCGAGGGGTGGCGCTGCTGGGCAGCAGCCACTGGTTCACTTGCAGGCCGTCATTGACAATCGCATCCAACAATGCTGCGTCCATCGAGCGGCTCCTTGTATGCTCCTCGCCCACCACCACGATCGCCTTCTCAGCCTCCTTCAGCATCGGGATGTCCAAGCTGCTGTCCCCGAAGGCGCAGACGCAGATGCCGTGAACATCCCTCAGCCGGGCGACCAGCTCGCATTTAATTCGGGGCGTTACCACGAGCTGGTCTTGGATACGCCCACCGCCAATAACTTTGACCGTCGCCGAGAGACCTGCGGCATGCACTATCCTTTCCCAGATGAGACGAACGCCGCAAGTGACGATGACGACCCCAACGCGTCGCTCAGCCGCGCCCTTCAGCAGCGAGACGATCTCCGGATGGATGGTTGCCGCAGCCGCCGCCTGCTCGCAGTAGCTGTCGAACTTCTCCCCATCGACTGCCTCGTAAATGAACGCTGCCTGGCGGAACGCCTTGTACGAGTAGCCAAACGGACTACTGAACAACATCTTCAACGGATCTTTTCCCGCCTGCGTCGAGCCGGCCAACGCAATCTCCCAGAAGATTCGGCCAGTATCTTCGGCGACGAGTGTCCTGTCCCCATCGAAGACTAGCATGGTCCCTCCTTTCATCTTGTCAGCCCTAAAGCCGGAAACGACCTCGTCCAGCCTATTCTGTGCGCAAGAGAGATTATACGCCTCCGTATTGCGCTGAATGTCGCGGATGAGGGCGGAGACTGCCGCAGTGAGCGGCGGAGCAACGGTAAAAATGGTCTTGTTCTGGAGACAGATAGACCGCAGCTGCTCCCGTTCCGCCTCCTGCCATCTCCGAATATGCTCCTGCGAGACCGCCGACCTTTGTCGGTGACGGTCGTTCCCCCGGCGGTCCACGACGTCGTGAGGAGGGACACTCAGATACAGGATATGCGTGAAGACGGCCGCGTCGCGGTCTGTCCATACCGGATGCCCAGCCCCTTCGGACTCGTCGTCCCAGAAAATAAAATGCCCCGCAACGAGCCCGATTTTCCCGCTGGAGGCGCAGGAGGCGGCGATGTGGGCTATGCTTTTTTCCCGCCAGTGCGTTTTGTCGGCGTCGTTCATGCCCTTGAACGCGGCGAGCCCATTTGGGACGAGTGCGTCGATGATGGCGGAGCCTTCGAAGAATGCGAAGTCGCGCTGTCCGAGCTCCGTGTCTGCTTTCAGCTGATTGAGAAGATAGCTCTTGCCGCAGCCAGGGACGCCATAGAGACCTATGACTGTAGGCGACCTGGAACGGGCGAACTGGGGAGGAATATCGACGGCTCGCATAGTCGTTGAGGATGGAAGTTCAAAGTGGCAGCGAGCTTGGAACTGTGTCGATTATTATGAGAAGACAGGGTTAGCTGGGGCTAGGCAGTGAAGGATTACTCGTACCGTCTTAAGCAGGCGTGCCCCCGCTAATTACCGAGGATACCGCTGTTTGCTCCAGACGGAGCGCTCACCAAGCGCCAACTAGGCGCTCGCATTTTTCTTTCAGAACCAGATTTTAGCCTTGGGGGTTCTTCGCTATAACACGATTTCCATTCTGACCCCAATGAATGCCAGTTTGCGGTGTCGTACCTGAGATCGATCTGGAGCCAGCGCTTCTGGATAGGCGCCAAGGGCCCATGGCACTGCCTAGTCCTTCCGTGTACGTGCTGGCAGTGGCGCTCTGCGGGATAACACAATCGTCCCGGGTGATAGTGTCGTGTATGCTTGCGCGCTGAGCACGGAGCGCCCATTAGCGCCTTCAGAATAAGGTTATGAGTGAGGAGCTGTGGGGAGTCTGTCAAAGAGCCTAAATAAGCGCCCATGCGGATCAATCATCACGTCGATCACTTTGGTTCAACCAAACAATACTTGTGGGATTTTCAAAAAGTTTTGAACTCCCACTCGCCATTGGCCGGTATCCCAGCTCATACGGTGGGCTCAGCTTGTTTAGCCACGCGCCTAAATATTATTAATTTATATTCGTACGCGTCAAACGCGATCAGGTGATCTGGCGAAGACGCGCGTATAAAGCACTACAGCCGCTGAAGTCACTGCCTGATGCTTCAATTTTTTCCTTGGGATTTCATCTTACTGCAGAACCTCGGGAAAAGGTGAAAGTCTCTTTGACCTAATGGTGCGCTTAGATTAGATTAGATAGTATATTGTATAGCCACCCCCTGACGTCTCACCACAAACTCTTCCTAAACTCTCCATCTACCTTCTAAATCCTCTCACAATGCGGTGATCGACGCCAACCGACCCGTGCAGACGGCTTCTTTGTTGGAATTGATAGAGCAATCCCACAGTAGCCGTTGCAAACGTGCCGCGTTGCAAACGTGCCGCACGTTTGCAACGGCTGGTTACGTGCGGGAATGTAGTCTATTACCGAATAAACACTTACAAGTCCAAAGTAATTAGGGTACAAATTAAGTACAAATTTAGTCGGTCAGTTAGGGGAAGGGGAACAGGAACGAACAGCGGCAATCTGGCAAGAATGTGGGACGCAAGCACATAACTCGTAACTCCGACATTCTTCTTCCTTGGTCTTCTCGATGTTGAGGACTCGGATCCTGGTCTCGAAGCCCTGCCTTATGTCTGCCTCGATAGCCCATAACACTGCCCTTCTGCGTCGGAGAGCCCCAAAGGCCGAAACCCTCACAGGCTATCTGCGTATCCACCACGCTCTCGGCACCAGATTTCATCCATTCCAAGCTGCTACTCAGTTCTTGCTCCGGCAATATTGCTATAAGAGCAGAGTGTTCGCGCGACAGAAGCGCCAAGTCTGCCGGCATACATTGTCCAGAGAAAGATGACGAACGGACGAACGTTTGTAGGAGTGGGTACTGTGACATAACAAATTCGTGATCTCCTCCCAGCAGCCAATTCGCCAATTCGTTTAGGGTCGCTTCAAGCTCACCAAAGTCATAATACGTGCTGAAATTTGAACTGCTCTTTTTGAACTGCTCTCTGGAGCGGCGTCTGTGCGCAAGCGATCAAGAGCGAAATCGATGGTTGAGGACTCAGGGGGTCGCACTGAGGCATCAAAACCACTTCGAATCCGCTCCACCCGCGGTTGTCAGTCAGTGGAAGCTATAAAAACAACTGTGTGGTCCTTCTCACCGTCTATCACTCTTCCACAACCTATCATGCCTGCATCGCCCCCACTGGCAAGCAGCGAGAACCCTCTGAAGGAGCGATTGGAGAAGTCCGACGTCTCCATCCGTCTACGTGCGGGCCTCGAGGAGGTAGACCAAGGCGACGGGAGACCGCCTTTCGTGCTGACGTATACGGAAGTAAAGCTCTTGATGATTGCGGGGGTGAGTGTCTTTGGACTCGGGGCTTTCGAAAATCGTGATCCTCATTGTTCTACTCACTGCTAAGGTCGGGTTTTTCCTTGATGGTATGTTTGTCCCATCCCCCACCATTTTTCATTGGTACCAATTTCTTCCAGCTTATGATCTGTTTGTGATCAATGTGCGTCGTATACGGCCGATGTCGCGCAGATCTGCTAACCCGGGAGTGTAGCCCGTTGCGACGATGTTGCAATATCGTTTATATGGCGGTAACGACCTTCCTGCAGGCCTGCAGGGCTTGTTGAAGGCAGGGACAAACATCGGCAGTGTCATTGGGCAACTTCTGTTCGGTAATGTAAAGCACTGGGATAGTGCTTACTACGTCTTATTCGTCTATTCAGGCTACCTGGCCGATTCACTAGGTCGGAAAGCGATTTGTGCGTCCTCATCTTTGTTCACATGACTCGTATCGTTTCTAAATTCGTTTTTCAGACGGTGCGCTGGGTATCTTAGCGAGACAGAGGCCCTGTTGACACTTGGCAAAGGCAAAGAATTGATGTTGATAATCTTTGCAACCATCATGTGCCTTACGACGCCTACTGGTGCGCTTTGATTTCGTGCCGCAGTCACTGTTCGAATGTTCCCACAGGCTCTATAAGCCCTAATAATTCCCTTATCTATCTAACGATATGGCGCATCATTCTGGGCATCGGTGTAGGCGGAGGTATGTGAAACTTCCAAGTCTTAAATTTCATTTAAAACTCTTCAGATTATCCCATGAGCGCCTCGGTCACTAGCGACCGTGCAGTCTTGCGGAAACGGGGCACCATGCTCGCCTACATTTTTTCCAACCAGGTAGGAATAAATTCATTCCGCCATGCATGCTCTCCCATTGCTCGTATAAAAAATTGTGGGAGTTAATCTTGTTCAGGGTTGGGGGTCGTTCGTCGGGTCTCTCGTCACAGTCGTAGTTCTCGCTGCTTACAAGGGTGTTATGGATGGAAAGGGCGAGACTAGCAAGGTTGATGGAGGTACGCGGAGTTAGTTCATCACCACGAGGACCACCTAACGTAGAGCGCTAAATACAGTGTGGCGCATCGTGGTCGGCCTATCGCTCGTTCCCGCTTTTGGGACACTCTATCAGCGCCTCACCCTTGCCGAATCGACACGCTTCATCGCCTCGCAGAAGAACGACCAGACGGAGCTGAACAAAAAGGAGGAGGCTGAGGGCCAACCAGATTCGCCTGCGGAAACGAATGAAGAGTCGGGCAACGTCGCCGAGATTGTAAAGAAGAAGGCGCATTTCAGGGGTAAGCATTGCTTCCACTGCTCACCGATGCGTGCATTGACACGCCGTAGAATTCCTAGTGTATTTCTCTGAATGGCAGCACATGAAAATATTGATTGGAACCGCCATGTGCTGGTCAGTCAGTTCAACCTATGAATTGTAGTACAAACAAAGTAAAATCATTTTAGGTTCCTCCTCGATATTGCGTTCGTTCAGCTTCATAACTGTGGCATTACAATCATTAAAAACCTTGTGATCCAGATTCTACGGAATCAACTTGAACCAGAATGTTGTGCTACAACAGATTGGGTTCGATGGCTCCAGTGGTTCCGATTGGGAAAAGCTGTTCAAAATCTCCACCGGTAATATCATTATCACGGCCCTCGGCTTCGTCCCTGGTAAGCACCACATGGATGAACACCGTGTGTATCGTTGTGGCTGAATATTGGATTATCCGAGGTTATTATGCTTCCATTCTGCTCATTGAAACGCTTGGACGCAAGTGGATTCAGATCCAAGGGTTTATCATGGCGGCAATATTCTGTGAGTGATCCCTTTTAACAATTTCAATAAACGCCAGCTTACCGAGTGATTCCAAGTGGCCATTCTCGCTGCAAAATTCCACACATTGAGCAAGCCTGGGTTCATAGTGTGCTTTTCCTTCCTCCAGGTTCGCATCAGCTTCACAAGTTTTGAGGCACTTTGTAATTGTTCGTCCAGTTTTTCTTCAATTTTGGTGCCAATACGTGCGTGGACAATACACGTTCTTTCTCAGTTTGACTTTACTTTCGCATCTTATTTAGTACGACTTATGTGGGTATTTCACTGGCCCATCTGATTCGCAGGCTCACGTACCACATTTCTGCAGTGCTATCCCGCGGAAGTCTTCCCGACTCGTTTCCGCGCCTCCGCACACGGCCTGTCTGCCGCCGCGGGCAAAGCCGGTGCCATCATTAGCGCCCTCGCATTCAACACTCTCAGCAACTCAATCGGTACCGACAAAGTGCTCTGGAGTGCGTCTATAATATCTCTTTAGTCATTTCTCATTGTGATTTTCACTCGCAGTCTTTGTCGGCTGCTGCCTCGCTGGCGCGATCTTCACGCTGCTACTTCCCGAGGTGCGGCGCCGCGACCCGGATGAGATACTATTGACGGAGATCGAGGCCGCGAGCCTAGCGAGGAAGGGATCTGTATGAACGAGTTTTTTCAGTCTCAACCAAGTCGCATCTAATGATCTCGAAATGAGAGTGTACAACACTATGTGCTTTGATGAAGGACTAATTTTGTAAATGTATTCTGATGTATTCAATATCGTAGTTGGTCGTAAAGAAATGAAAGAAAATTCAGGCAGAGATAGATAAGGCGCGAATTCTTTCTTCCCGTAATTTCAACCCCAGTTTCAACCGGATGCAGAGTCCGTCTATTCCAACCGAGAGGAAGAGCTTCTGCAGACGTGAATTTCCGGTAGTACTGGTCACTCGGAACTGCGAGAAATCCGGGCGCCGAACAGCGAAGGCACAGCCCGGGTAGAACAAGGTCCGCTGGTGAGAGGAAGCTACTCACTCGCACATGTACTTCCTTCGGTGCCGGTGTGCTAATGCTGCTCTGAGCAACACACAGAAAGTCAATGGTTAACGTTAACCGACTGTTCAGGTTCAAATTCTGCCCAAGTCCTCTCAGAGTTATTGGTCCTGGTGTGATAAATGAGCAGGATTTTGGTAAATTGCCAATCATCCTACTTATTATTTCACCGCACAAGCAAAAGTGAATATTCAGCTCGGCTGAACATCTTGCCGAAACCATTCCCTTCAGCCGCACCCTCGGCCGATTACCCGATATGGCTTATCTGATTCATGTTTTACCCGATATAGTTTATCCCAGATCACGTGTTGATTAATGGTTTCGGCTTACTTTCGGCAAGATGTTCAGCCGAGCTGAATATTCGCTTTTGCCGGTGTACCACTAGACAAAATCGCTCCTCGCTGCCGAGTTGAGTTTCTCGTAAGTGGCGCACAATTAAGTTTCAACGTTCGAGCCGAGAAGCTAAATACCTACTGCGGGAAGTACGAAGGGAGAGCGCGAAACCATCGCGACATTATGCGCTGTCCGAAAACCATATTACATTCGTGGATAGATATGATTTGTTCACATTATTTTTAAATTGGGCCGTTGATGACGTCCGCTGAACCAGCACCGGCGAATACTCGAACGCTTTTTTAAGCTTGTACTGACACCGCAGTGCCTATTCGGGCAGAAAAGTCGCGGGGTTGCCAGCTACTCGGTCCCTCATGGTCTAGCCCGAGAAAATGTGGGAAATACCTTCCAGTCTGCGACGCTTGCTCTTACCCAAAAATGGTCGAAACCGAGGTTATTTGTTGTGATGCCAGGTATTTTGGTCAAGAAGCCGAAATGTCCCCGATAATGTACAGGGGGGCGGAGGTTGAGGTGGAGCTTGAGAAAGGAAGCTGACCTCGGTCGCGAATGTAAGCCTCCGTACAAGTGCTTCGGTCTGGTCGGACTGGAAGCGCTATTCACGGAATGTCATGCTGCTGGCAGGGCCGACATCAGTGGCCCTAGATATAAATTGCGTGGTAGCACTTTAGGGACCTAGCCTCTGCTACCACCCTCCATCCACCCTCCATCATCTCGCTGTACTTTGATACAATGGTCCCCCCCCTCTCACTCACCTTTCACACAGTGCTGACGTGCACTTGCGTAGGGCTTCAGCTCTAACCTCCAATCTCAAGTTCTCTCGGTCTGCATTGCGTCTTGGTGCCTGATCAACGAAAGCTGAGAGAAGTGTCTAGCCACAAGACCTTGCGGCCCCTAGGAATCTGTCTCTGCTTATACGTGTCCCTAGCACGTTCTCGAATGGTCAAAAGGTGGCACAAATTTCAAGATTCGAATAAAGCATACCCAACTCCCCAATAGATCCTCCTACCAACCAACAGCAGCGCCGAATCGATACCAACGAATTTGTCGACGCTGACTACGAGTACCCAGCACCGTCCGGTGCACACGAACTCCAGCAAGCGCTGGAAGTTATTCGGAGGAAAAGGCAAGACGGAAGATACCCCACAGAGGATGGAGGTACGCAGGTTACCGTTTTACATGTTCCTGCGCTCACTATCCGAGAGGCTCAGATGCTGGATGCTGAGAATTGCGCATGGTAGTTGTCTCGCCAGTCTTTATCTTATGGTATAGGGATTTTAGACCGATAATGTCGTGAAATTATATTTGGATCGTCCGTCAATCATCTACGGCGTTTAACGGTTAAGTTATCCGCTACCTGCGGGATGGCGTCATTGTCAGCCAAAGGGCAGGATCGATCGCTCTAGTCCCTCACCTACGGAACGGTCCAAAATGATTCCGGGGCATTGGTCCGCCTGCAAGGAGGAAATTGACGTGCGGTCGAACGTGTGGGGAGGGACCGTGTATTCAATTGTCGCAGGGTGCAGACTGCGGCGAGAACAAGATGGACACAAGGAGGCCGCCTTGACCTGTTGCACGCGCAACTATCTTCCTCGAAGGCCTGCGAAGGCAGCCGAAGCCATGGAAGCCCCATGGCAGGCATGGGGCGTCAGCAAGTTGGACAGCGGCAGCTGAGCCGACTTCGAAGACCTTATGCCCGATGGCCTGGCTCCCTTTTGCACCTACGGTCCGGTACCTCTTGCCCATGGAGGGATGTCTGGCAATGGCATGGTGCTGCGGAAGAAGGTTATGCGGATCAATCCGAATTGATGACGCCTGCCACTGACGCGGGCTGTGAGTTTCCAAATGGAGCCTTCGCTTCTTATCTCTGACCTTGTACTCCTCCTCGACCTTGTGCCCAAAGAGGAGCTATGTTCTGTCGATCGTCTGTTCTGGGTCTCTTTGAATCGATTGTCGAACGTTCGGCGCACTCCCATTCACTCCTCCGGGCTCAATTTTCGTCTCGATTTTTCGGATGATGTGAGCTCGGATTCGCACTTTTCGCGGGTGGTAGTGTGAGTACTATCTGGGAAGAGTTGAAACAAGTTGAAAGACCTGTTGTTCTTCTGCTGTCGTCGCTAAATTTAGGTTCCTGTTCCTCGATTGATGTGATGCTTTTTCTGTCAACCCTTGTTCCGTTGAGGGAAATCGTCGGCCACTGACGCTCAGTAAGACGATGCACCGGCTATCGGGAAAGTTCGTGCCTAAGACGGCGGGCGTGGACCTATATAAGCTCATCTTCCATGCCTGACACTCTCACCAGCCGCCTTCGTCCTTCAGCATGGTCCTTTCTCTCTTGTGGCTGGTTTCGTTTCCGTGCGCAATTTGGGCTGGTATCTTGCCTCGGGCTGTTTCCGTTTCGACTCCTCTTGGCACTGCGCAAGGTACTCTGGATATCGATGGTGCCAACAGATTTGCTGTGCGCTATGCAAATGCCAGTCGGTGGGCGCCATCCACCATCGCTAGTGAATGGCAATTGCCGTAAGTTACTTCCATCTGGATCTGAAATGAGGTTAACTCTATCTTTCTAAGAAACGGGTCAGACGACCCCACAGCGCTTCCCCTTGAATGCCCCCAAATCAACGTGGACCCTTCGACGTTCTCCGAGGACTGCCTTTCCTTGATTCTGTACGTCCCCGTCAACTTCGACGCTGACACAGATGTGCCCACTCTGGTCTGGTGAATGATGCGACGTATTTTCTCGCGATTGTTCCCGGTTTAATCCACATCTGCAGGATTCACGGTGGTTCGTTTGATTCTGGATCAGCAACTGGGCCTGGCCTCGACGGTTCAAACCTTGCCATTGCAACCAACTCGATTGTCGCCGTAATCCAGTATCGACTTGGCGCAGTATGTCTTGCGGGGTATTTCGACTTGCTTTGCTGATGGGCTTCAAAGCTTGGCCTCCTGCCTCCGGATGGCTCCACGAATCTCGCTGTGAAGATACGATCAACGCACTTCTTTTCCTGGGCCAAGTACTGCCGTCCTTTGGCGGAGATGCGTCTATGATCACGCTCGCCGGTCAGAGTAGCGGTGCAGGTAGGCGCTTGATAAACCTCTATCTTATCTCTTCTGATATCAACGGTCCAGGTATGATCCGCACGTTGTTGGCGACTCCGTCGGCGTCTTCGCTCTTCCAAAATGCCATCCTTCAGTCCGACCCAATGGTCTGCTTATGTCGTATTTTCTTTGCAGCGCACTTGACTGACCGGTTCTCTTGCAGGATTACGGCTTTTTGTCTGTCGACACGCAGGCCTTGCTTCAGAGCACATTCAATGATCTGGTCTCGTGCAGCGCAGAAGATTCCGCCTGCCAGATGGCTTTGACTTTGGACGAAATTTTGGACGCACAAGTCACACTGGAGAACGAAGCAAATAATCTCGATCCCTCGACTGGGCAGGGGGAGCCCCTGCGTCCGACCAGGGACGGCCAGTTGATCACCACTCCCCTCGATTCCACTGCGCCGTTCCCGCCAGTCAGTAAGCCTCTACTCTTGACTAATGTCAACAACGAGGGTGGCCCCACCGTCTTTCAACTGCTCTTCCCCGGACCCCCTACCCCGGCCTCGGAGTTTGCGCCTGTGTGCGACTTCAGTCTCGGTCCAAACCGCACCCAAATAGTCATGGACTCGCCGTTCTATCCTATAGACCCTACCGGTGACTCTCGCATACCGCTGGAGGTCTTGACCACGGATTACGTGTGGAGGTCAGTTTTCTTCTTCCCCTTGCAGATCCAGCCGTGTTAACGCGGCGGCGAATTTGAAAGGTGCCCAACATGGACCCTTGCGCGCAACTGGATTTCTAACGGCGCGCAAGCCTTCGTTGGGCTGTACACCCTCGGTGCGACGTACCCCGTGAACGAGGACACGCCATTCTGCCTCCAAGACGGAGTCGTCTGCCATCAGGATGATATTTACATTGTCGTACGTTCTCCCACATTTTGATCTCCAACCACCCCAACTCGATCTCATGCGATCCATAATACAGTTCGGGACGACTCCAGACCCCACGCCGGCGCAGACGGCACTGACAGCCGAGATGCAGGCGCGGTATCGCATGTTTATGCTCACTGGCAATCCGAATGCGCCGGGACTCGAGCCTTGGCTTCCTGCGACAACCAGCAACGATTTTGCTGCTAAAGAGTTGGGCCCCACGACGACGCCATCCGGGCTCGATCCTATTGGCGCCTGCACACCATCCTTCTGGGGCGAGACTGCGCAGTATGACTACCAGGTTTTCGACATTTAGCGCAATGAGCGTCGATCTTTACTTGATCAAGCTGTGGCGCATTCGACATTTGAGCTGCCTGCGGCGAAACTTTCCAACTTTTAATAATGGCTTATTCATCCTTCGCCGTCTATCCATTTATCTCACATTACTTAAATCCACTTCCGTCTTCGGCTTCCATCGATTCATGTTTGCTCGCTATCACTTGATGTATCGTTACTTCGCACCAGTGTATCAATCAAGTCTTTGACCCAGCAGTAGCGTCATTTCTCGTCCCGACGGCGTCTCCGGTGTTGTGTTCTTTCTATTCGGGCTTGTACATCGGGGAGCCGTGGCAGGCCGGTTTTGAGTTTTGGGTTTATGTGTCCTCATATCAAGTACCTTTATTTTCCGTGATAGATTGATGGCATTTAGAGCGAAGAGGAAGTCCTCGTGGCATAGCTCCAACCACCCCGGCGCATCGTCGAACAGACATGACAGCAAAGTGTTCGTGGATATTATCCACAGCCATACGGTCACCACCCCCAGGCGCGTGTGGCATAGTCGGCTTGCGTCTGTCTGACGATAAGTATACCGTCAAGGGCACAACGGACAGTGGGAATCATCTGTTCAATAGTACGCATCTCGAGGAATTCTCGCACGTTGAAGGGAGGCGATCTCGCTGGTAATAGTAACGCGCTGTATTGGCTTTGCGAATACAACTTATTGGGGGAAAAAATGAAGTTCAATTGACCTTAGGGGACACGCGCCTTGTTCTTCGCCGCTGCCGCCCTCTCCTCAAGCCAAACAAAATACGCTTCCAGTTTGCCACGCGGCTGCGGCGTCATGGGGAACAGCGCTGGGTGCGCACGCATGAACGCCTCGAGCTGGGCGGCGCGCGTCGCAGCAACAGTCTTCCGGCGCAAATCGTGCTCATCTGCCTGATGCTCTGCCTGATTTTCGGCGAAGGCTCCCGGCTCTGTGCAGATCTTCTCCATCAGCTCAACCTCACCTATCTCATGAAAGAAGAGGTTTTTATCGCTGTTTCCGGCGACGTTGCGTTCCAGTACAGCGCGAGCGGCGGCAAAATACCCGCGGATCGTCTCGACAACCTGGTCGATCACTACGGTGAGTTTTTCCAGAGCGTCGCTGTCATCACCCTCGTTGCGCAGCTCCAGCCGCCCAGACAGGCGGCGCGTCGTCAAATCAGACATGACAGAAAGGTGTTCGCTGATCTTATCCACAGCCACATGGCCACCACCGAGAGCGCGCCGCATCTCACGCTCGACAGCCTCGGCGCCTTGAACCTCGACGAATTGCGACGCCGCAAAGTTGCCGCCTACGCGCACCTTGGCTTCCCAGGACGAGATAGAAGAAGAGGTTGACCTCCCGGCGAAGAAGACGCTCCGCCGGCGCACCCACAGCCCTTCTGCAACGAGACGTCCGTCGTGGCGATCGTAGTAGACGTCGTACACTGCCAGGGTGGACAAGGGCAATGGAGGGGGTCAGAGTTGGGATAGCGGTGGATCGCGTGAGCGCATGCACAAGGGGGCGCGTTGGGAGGAATTTGCGCTCGATCTCGACATGAGATATGAGTGTTGAGAGGAAGCGGGCCATGCTGGCGCTTGTTTGGTGGCTGTGTTTGATCCGCGATTTGCCGAAGTTCGCATTGAAGCGGACACGGGCGGGGACGGGTACACAAATGTGCATTATACAAGCTATTATACACTTCCGCTGACGAGAAAACATCAGCCGCACTAGAGAGAAATAGCGATGTAGCATAAACAACATCTACTGGTTCAGGCCCCTCCCAAAGCCCTTGAAATACCAAAGCAGGCCTGTAATAAAATGATGCTTGAAGAGCTCATTAGGTATTGGTGCCTGTTGAGGGCCCAGAGCGTTGAGAAGCCTCATAGGCGCATGTAGGTTGTAAGCCGGTGCCTTGGGTATAGATGGTGCACCTGACACTTCAAATCGATAGAACTTGTTGTAACCGTTTTCCTGAAGACACGACTCCGCCGGTGGGATCGCAACTATTCGCAAGGTCTCTGGTACTCACATAGGAAAAGCCAAACTGATAGTCGTCGAACTGATCATGTATGTCGGATCGCATCAGTATGGCATTCCGGTCAATGTCTCCTTTGGCATCCTTCAGGGCATTGTACGCGTCATCATCGAGTAATAGTTTCGCCTAAGTATGATCTGAACCGTCAGATTGTGTAACAAGAGAATCGAATAGAACTCTACATACGTATTCCCAGTATCCGAGCGGATAAATGTGAGCCACTTGCAAGCCCTTGTAATTTGGTCCCCTCGCACGCCGTTGCATCGCTTGTCCACTAACTCGGCATTGACGGTCCCGATTGCGAACGTCGACTCGGACTCTTGCCGACTAACAAAATATGTCCGAGTATGTTTCTCCATGAACGTGCAACACTTACCCTAGCGCTCTTGGGAGTTTTGGTTCCAGTGGGCTTTGTTACTGTGCGCGACTTGATAGGAGTTGATCTGAACGCTGGCCTGACTGTCTTCAAGCCGGATGGAATGAGGTTGAATAAAAGGTATTCGCCTGGCTGAATGAATGTGGTTCATTCATTCATTCATTCATTCATGATTCAATTATAGTGCTGCGGGCCCTTTAGGGCCCATGTCGCACTTTACGGGAGTCTATGTAAAGAAAAATGGCTGGCGTCGTAGCGTGCATGGGAGGGAGAGTGGGCACAGAGGGTGTGGGTGGAGAGGTGCCGAGGGTGTTGTAGGTACTTGTGTGCAGGGATAATATCGTAACAAGTTTTTCGTATCAGATTCTAAGTGCGAGAGGAGAGTGAGATAAGAAAAGAAAGGGAAAGTAAAGGAAAGAGAAGTAGTAGACGAGGCATCACAAGTCGTACCGTGGAAGGCGGCCCGTGGCATGTACGAATGCGAGGACGGGGGCAGCGTCGTTCTTGGAGGAGAGTAGTGTGCGGAGGGAGATGCGTGCAGTTTTTACGCGGGTCATGAGGTGTAGGCGGGCGACGCGGTAGGCTCGGCAGGCGAGGAGGAAATGGGGTACGTCTTCGGGGACGCCGCAGTGGGAGCAAAGGGGGGATGGCGCGCGATTGACGACTTTCATAGACTCTTGCAATAATGGCGTTTTGGATATCCTGGTGGAAAGAGATCGTGCTGTGATTATTATTGGGTGTAAGGATACCCGCTCACCGCATGATTCCCTCTATATTTGTGCTTGGAATACAGATATCTCAGCGCGTAGTGACTCAGCCCAATCCGATTCCGAACATCCCGCAATCAGTGACCGGGTGACGTCACAAGGTCAAAAGCTGTGCTGCACTGTGGGCGCACTGACATTCTCCTTCCACCACCATGGCATATCCGTAAGGTTTCTTTCGCCATTCGACGCACCCTCTAACACAGTGTAGATTCGTTCTGTCGCAAAGGTCCATCTCGCAAGAGCGCAATATGTTTCTCTTCTGCCTCGCGGACTATCCATTTGTGCTCATGGGTGGAGGTGCGCCACACTGGGCGTATAGTACGGCTTGTCCTTATCTCCATTTCTAGGATGGAACCTGAACCGTAACAGAATGACGATTCAGACGTTCTATCGCTGGTTGGACATTATCAACGATCACGACCCGGGTCGCAGTTTAATGTTTCAGCTGCGAAAAATCAATTTGAAGAGATTTGACGTCCTGAGTTATGTCGTGGATTCTGTCCAAGGTCCAATGCTTCCGCGCGACTCTGAGGAATTGTTGGAACCCGGCGTCTATGGTCCATTTATAGGTCTTGATGTTTGACATTCTTTTCGTTCGACACGTTGACTTGGTTTGCAGATGACCAGCCCTATCGAGGCGAGGTCGGCGATAGCATTGAGGCATGGTCATTGCGGGCGATGGAACGAGGCGCAGCAATGATTGGGGAGGATGTCGCTTCAGAGGTGAAGTTTTGTGCGCTCGACGTATCTTTTTTCAAACGTTGCCAGAATAAAATGCCACAAAGTGTCATCGACGCCATAGCCATGCGAGATGGCGGAGTATGTTGTGTCACCGGCCGTTCAGATCTTCCGACCAGTGTTATCTGGGTGTTGCCTCCGTTTCTGGCTGACGTGGTACGCACCGAGGGTCAACTTCATTGTGTACGTTGATGATCAGGCCCACGAAAAGTCCTACCAGGCTAGGGATACCTACAAAGAAGGCCTGCACGAGTCTTACAGAACTGTTGACAATGCTATAACGGTGTGCAGCACATTGGTTGAGCCTTTTATGGAGAACACGTTCAGCATCGACGTTCAGGTAAGTCTTGTGCCCTTCCACAACGTCTGCGCTTACGCCTCTCAGGATAACAGTCGCATCGTCCCCTTCGTCGACCTTCCCACCCGGGCCCCCACTGCGCCGCCGCTCCCGTCCCATCTCCCGCGCCCGGACCATTGTGGGTCGCCCACAGCTGCGTTCTGGCACCTCCATTTCAAACGGACCCTCAGCGTCCACTTTAATGGCGGCGACGTGAGCTTAGAGCCGCATGATCCGTCTCCACAGGCCTTGATGGACGAGCTCGTGGAGGATTGTGCTGATCTCCAGGATGGGAAGTGGCAGTCGGGAGTCGGCGCGGAAGTCTTAGCGGAGTTTATGCGACAAACAATATCCATGAACGACGCATGCGACCGGTTTGAGTCCGATGACGAATCGGAGAGCAGCGTCGATGGTGGCCAGTCATTGGCCGACTTTAATGGATATGAAGATGAGGAATCCCATACGATGGATGCTTCTTTCATCCAATAGTTGGTACATGTTCCTTCTTATCTATAATGATACGTCGCTAAATATCTTAATCAGCTCTGTATAGCTGGCTCCAACATCTCCTCCCCCTGCTACGTTTTTGCTTTCTCGATCGCTTTTCGCGTGCTTTCTTTTGCTTTCGGCTTAAGCATTTGTTTTTGTCGTGTACCTTGGCCATCCCGCTGTTTGACTTTTTATCGAATATTTGCTGTACCTCCACTCTCGTCGAGATCGTATGCTGAATCTTGGTCTCTCCTCTCGATAAGGGTCCATGCGAACCTCGCGCCCGGCCTCCCAGAGGACAGAGGTAGAGTGATGTGCATGTGATTGCTCGTGCGTCCGCCAGTGTTTACTTTTTATATGCGGATGATCCAAAACTCGGGTAGAAATCTGAAGCGCCTTCTGTGGCGGTCGTTCGAACTTGCATTTTTGGAACAGCACTGTGACATGACAGCATGGGTATTGTATAATATCAACAACCATCACGGAAAGTCTTAGAGCAGCCTTTCGTACGCGTTACTTTCAAATATTCTCAACCCGCCAGCTGATTTTGCTGCAGGATCCGCAAAGGAACGATGAGACGCATGCCAATTCGGCCGTGCATGACGACCAAGATACTTTGGGAACCGATGCTGCAGAAAGCAGGTCTGCAGTTACCCTCTTTACTTCGCGCCTATAGACTCCGCCGGGAGATTACTCTTCACCATCCCTCGTCTGAAGCCATTTCAACCTCCGCTATCAGCGCCTCGACTCCACCTTTTTTTTAGCGCTCATTCAAGCGCTGTTGGGTTTTCTTAACCGAAATCGGCCCACCTCGGTGTTTTGTTATTTACATCATGGTGCGTTCTGGTTCAAATTGCACGGTAACTACTTATCCGAACAGGCCGGAGCGCTGGGAGCATATTCCCGAATCCCGAAGCCGTAACGTCCAGAGAAGGGTAGTCAGTTGGCGTTCATTAATGATACTGAACGTCTGATGCTGCGCCTCAGAGCTGTGCGGAAGATTTCGCGGGCAGTGGATTTCCCTTCGCCTGTGCGCAGAGCTTCGCTGCGTTTTTGTCTCTTGCTTTCCTTGAACTTGAACCATTGACTTCTTCCTTTCCAGCGGTGCAATTTCCCAATTCTTTGAAACTTCGCATCCCACCTGACACAAACTCCGCCGACAATTACGAAGAACGTTACCGTTCCGATTCAGCCACATCAAGGTTCAAGTTCATGATGCAATTCCCCCAGCGCTGGGTCCACAGATCTGCGCGCCGCGCGCCTGATCATCCGGTGCGCGCGATGACATACGAGATGATCCGGAAATGTGACGAGGATCCCGGATTAACAGGCACTGTTGCAACGTTGTTAGGCAACCGCGCGCGTCGCCGTCGTGAGGCGGGAGTGTTAGCTCCTTTTCCACGCTCACGTACAATGGATTTCGCCCTGAGTCGGGTGCTCGAGTCGCCCCGATAAGTCTTCTAGAGCTAGTTCGGTTGATATTTTTTTATTCAGGATGCGGAGGCGTTGATTGCTTGCAATGCAAGCCTTGACAAAAAAGGTACCACGCGAGTTTTGTGATCTTACTGATCGTAACTCACACCTGATTCAAGCTGCTCAAGGACCCATGCAGTGCCATCTAGTTCCGTTTCCCCTTCCTCCCGAAGACCCACATAAATGTGAGGACCCATGGTCGGGCGGCTCAAGTTTCCCTTCTGACCAGACACCCTCCCTGTCTTTTGCAATCCGAATCCCGGAATCACACTCATTCGACTGAGTCAAGAATGTTCTTCGCTGCTACCCTGCTCGTTACCGCTCTGACTGTCTCGGCGACACCATTCGTGCCTCTCGAGGTACATTACACATTTCCCCACTTCACGTATATATATAGGTGATATTCAACATTCGAGACAGGCCCGTCAGTCGTGCGCGCAGTCGTATACCGTCGTGAGCGGAGACACCTGCAACGCCATCGAGTCGCGGACGGGCGTCTCTGACGCGACGCTCCACTCGCTGAATCCGTCAATAAATAGTGGATGCACGAGTATGTTCACTTCTAGCTGTCCGTGTTGATCCTCGTTGAGCTAATATTTTTTCTCTAGACCTTCAAATCGGCGAGGTTCTCTGCCTTAGCAGTAGCGGGGGATCTACCGGTAGCGGATGCGGATCGACGTATACTGTCGTCAGCGGAGACACCTGCTCTGCCATCGAGGCCAAGACTGGGGTCTCCGATTCTCAGCTGCATGCGTCGAATCCGTCGATTAATAGTGGTTGCACGAGTATGTTCCCTTCTGCCTTTCTATGTGACTGTTCGCTGACTTTCCCGCCGCCAGATCTTCAAATCGGCCAAGTGCTCTGCCTCGGTGGTAGCGGCGGAAGTTCTCCCCCCTCGGGTGGTATCGACGGCCGTGGCAAGTTTCTCTCGTGCATTTCCAATTCAAATTATTTATGCCCTGTTGTGCAGCGACGTACTATGATCCGAACGGCGGGTACGGCGCGTGCGGCAACATTCTGCAGAACAGCGAATTCATCGTTGCGCTCGGGACGGGAAACTGGGCTGCCGGCGCGCATTGTGGGCAGACGATTACTGTTCAATGTGCGTATCCCTTGCCTTTTCCTTGCGTTGCCAGTCGTTGATCCTGAATTTCGTCTGCCTCGACAGACCAAGGCCGGTCCGTCCAGGCCGTGGTACAGGATCTGTGCCCGGGCTGCCAGGGCGCTAATGGGATTGACTTGTCCGAGCCCGCAATGGCGACAATCGACCCGAACTACATCTTTGATGGGGTGATCAACGTTGTCTGGTCCTTTAATTAATTTGGGTTGGGCTCTGGGCATGGTGGGGAGAGATGTGTTATACTTAATGGAGTCTCGTCCCCGGTGCTCCTTCGTTGTTCGTTTCATTGTAGAATTGATTTGATAAATTATTTGGTATTTTGTCTTTCTGATAAGTAGAGGTTGTAATAAATGTGAATTTGAACTGCCCTCTCGCGGCGCCGACTCGCAACTCTGAATATTATGGTATACTGCTGAATCAATCGAATCTTTCCACTAGACGTTTTTCCACTAGACGAAGTTGAACCATGAAGTTGAACATCCGATCATCTGATGGCGCTTGACAGTAGATTACGCATGTTTGTCTGTTTCCTTATTTGTGCTGTTCGACCTTGCTCTCGTTGCTCAAGCTCGCACCAACAAAACACAGCTGGAAAAAAATCTACGACAGCACGCTGTGGCGCATTAAGAGCGCATTACCCGGCCACAAGCCGGTCAAAGCCTGTTTGAAAGGCCTGTCCTCATTGAAGACGCTGCTTCGTTTCTTCTCCTGCTTTCTCTGGCTGACATTCAGCCTGTGAAGCGTTTGGCAAGCCAGAAAGCATCAGGAGCAGATACACATAACAGCCCGGAGGCATTTGCGATCTATCTCGCGGCCTGGTGTGAGATCCGGATGACGCTTGGGGGATGGAGCGGGTGCGCCCTAGTTTATCGATCCCTCGACCTGACCGCTGAGCGCGCCACAGCATTTTCGATCTTGGGCTCGTCTTGTCTCGGTGATGGGGCGCGCGCTGGCTCGGCGCTGGAGATGAAGTCGGATATGTACGGAGGTGAACGCAGCTGCGCCGGCTCACTGGGAGGAAAACTTGGGTCGGTACGTGCGCTGGAATGCGGACATCTTCAAGTACTCAAGATAACTCAGGACGAGCCTAGCATAAAGCGAACGAAGAGTGCTGCCTATTCTTGCTCTGCTCGCAGCATCTATCTTAGCCGCAGACGTCCACGCCCACACCCACGAGCGATTCACCGGCAGCGTTCACTCGCGAGCAAGCATGCACACTCCCCTCGTGGGCCAGATTTGGCTGCGTACAAGGAGACACACGACACGCAAAGACTTTGGGAGGGCTCGCTCCCGGATACGGTGCGTTGGTCCTTTCCTGCGCTATAGCTATTCAGACCGTACATCTAATCTATGGCCATGACGACAACAGACCGGGTACATACTTACCATCCAAGCTTCACGGGGGTTTGAGACGAGGGATGTCCTGAGGCTGGTCTGTCGACAGGGTGCGTCTTAGCTCCATCTCTCTCCTCTCTCTTGCTATACAGTCAGACTGACGAGGATGCGTTGTGCACTCTAGAGTGCTCTCCTCGCTCGCCAACTCACTCGGGCGATTAATGCCGGCCAGGATCTACCTCGTCTCACCTGGCACGCGGCCACCCGTCGTCTTTGTGGGTTTTGTGTAGACGACTACGGGCGCTAAGGACGACCAACGAGGACTCTAGGAGCCAGGACGAGGCGAGAAGGTTATCCCGACGAACTTCGGAAGCCATTTTGCATGCCGCACGGCGCTGGGAGGTGAACAGCGTTTGGTCTTGAGGAGGACCGTGACGGGTGGAACGTCGGGTCGGCGGAAGGGGGCAGGATCGTTGATGGGCTGGATATCCGATTACGTGGCATGTGCGTCGCCCCCTCCGCAAGGCGCTCCTCGGTCTGCTCCTCCGTTCGCGCGCGCGCGCTGCATCCCGACGATGCCCAAGCAAAGAAGCAAAGATCCATGGCTTAGGCTGCATGGGGCTGGCGCTTAGCCGGCTGGAGTGGAGTGTGTGCCTGGCGTGTCTGCGGGCCAGCACCTGTCAGCACGACCGTGACGATGTCGACGAATCGCCGTCAACGCTCCGAGCAGCTCTTGGAAACGGGAACGTTGGGTCAGGCGGTGACACCAGCGACTCGGTGGCCTCCTTTCCCTCCTTTCCTTTCCATCTCCTCTCCCCGGCTTCGCCCCGGGTTCCCGCTCGCCCCGCTGGCAAACGCGGGACATTCCCTTGGACGATCCATGGACCATGGGTCGGTGCTGCCCTCCTTTGTACTTCCACCACGCCTTCGAGGACGAGGACGCAGGCGCTGCGGCCCCGGATAGGTGCGGCAGTGCACAGCACGCCAGCACCGTCGCATCACGATCAAGTTGTGCTCGACGTATTCCCGCGTGGGGGGAGGATTGGCTGGGGACGGGGACGGCTCAGACGAAGCTGCCGTTTCGAGGGTGCTTGGTGGGCTGGACGGCGGGGGAGCGGAGTGACCGCGCCCGTAGGCATCGGCTGCAGACTCGACTTTGAATATGCCGCGGCGCACCCGCAGCACTGCGGGAACCCTGTGAAACATTACACACATTATAACCTACACACACCTCCGTCAGATCCCCGGTACGACACTCGCGAACCCATCTGGCTGCTGGCGGGAATTTCTCATCGTCTGCTCTAGACATCTACGTATCGCCAGTCGGGCCTTTCGTCGCGACGCCGCTTGGCTCGAGTCCATCCTGACCTTTGCCAGCAGTTTGGATGACTGCTCTCCGCTAGACCCTCCGCAAAGCGCTCCTCGGTCTCATGCTTCCCGCTCCGTTCGCGCCCCTGCCGTGACGATGCGCAAGGCTTCACACACATCGCGGAGACGAGATGGCGGGTCGGCACGACGCGGTGCTATGGTGCTATAGTAGTACCAGGAACGCTGGCTGAAAGACGACCCGTTTTCTTTTCTTTCCATCCCTTCGCCCCGGCTTCTCGCTCGTCCCACCGGCAAGCGCGGGACATTCCCTCCCGTCTGATTCGATCCCTCGGCCCTCGATGGACTATGGACCGGTGCCGCACCTGCGCTCGCGTCTACACTGCCTTCCTTCGGCCTCGTTGTGCTTCCACCACGCCTTTTTCAGCGCGGCCGAAGACGGTCCCGGATAGGTGTGATGCGGCGGTGCAGCCGGGCTGGGCGGCGCGCGAAGGTGGGGCGGGGGCGGAGCGTGAGTGAGCATCGGATGGGGATGGGGACGGGGTCGTGCTGGCGTTCCGAGGGTGCTGGGCTGGACGGTGCGCGAACGGGGAGCGGGCACGCGTGCAGAGCGCATGTGAGCGAAGGAGGCGGAAGTACTATCAGGAACGAAAAAGCTGCGAGTGCGAAATGGGGTGCGCGCGGGTGCGGGTGCGGATGCGGGATCCTCTGTGCTGCACGTCGGGCGAATGGGGGGTGGAATGAGATATGTTTTGGGTCATCGACTGCTTGGTTAGAGAGACATTGGCATGCTCGTCGCTCAGGCTCCTCACGCGAGAGCGGCAGACGACGGAGGACGAGCAGATATAGCTGGCGGGAGGGAGGCGTGGACCACTCTGTGTGCGCGCGGGGCTCGAAGACACGATGATGCGGGGACGTTCGATGCAGCGTCTTTTCCTCTTCGAGGTGCGCAGCCTCTGCGCCGCCGGTCCTCCACGTTTATCTCTGCCACCCTCCTCCTCCTCCTTGCCCCAGCCTGGAGTCCCTCGACTGTGTACCCGCGGGCTCCTCCACGCGCTTTCGGCTGCGCCACCGTCGGGGACAGATATCTTAAGTAACGATACGATATCGGATACGCGCCGTGCAGCATTTTACTTATCCCGTGCTAACACGCATCGCAGCCGCTCTCGGCCTGTAGGAACACTAAGACCTAGATCATGGCTTGTCCGGTCCGCACCCCCTTGTCCTCCCCACTCGCTACGACGACGAGGGTTTCGGTGATTGTGGAGCCGCATCGATAGAAGGATTCAGGTGAGTGGAGAGCACTCTTTCTCTGTCTTCCTTTCGGTGCGGATTGGCGCTTCGCCGTGGACGCGAGGGACAATATGTCTCGTGGCTTTTACCCTGAGTCTGCTTGGAGCTCCGCATGGATCTTTACTTCCGTCGATTGATATTTAATACTCAGGCGTGGTTTTGCAAGCAAGGTCATAAACGACAACATCACGCTTGGGAGGTGGAGGCCTTCTTGCCAATGTGCGGGCCAGCAGCGTTTTGGTTAGTCACCTCCGTCTTGTCCTCATCTTCTATTTCCTCCTCGCACAAGCTCATATATATTTATTTTCAAGCAACGGGTGATCGCCACCGACGGCGGTACGAGCGAGAGGTGGGCCTTGCGAAGAAGCTGCCCATGGAGGTCGTCGCCAGCGGTCACTGCGTCGACCGGCCGTCTAAACCATTAGGAAGGGCATGTACCTACGTGGGGCTAGAAGCCCGGAGGTGTGGAGAGAAGTTAGAAGGACGGGGAGGTCCGCCTATAGACTCGCCAGTGACGGGTAAAAGATCGGCGTCGGCTACAACGATGCGACGCCTCGGCCAATATAGCCGTGCCTAGCCTGCGCATCTTGGGACCGCGTCAACGCAGTGGGTGAGCCTGCGTTTACATCTCTCGGGCCTCAAATAGCTCGCTCGTTGTGTGTCGGCGGTGGTTGGCGCGGAATCGCTGCTTGCGGATGTGCTAGTTCTACGCCTCAGGCTCATAGTTCTCGCGCACGGAGTTGAGCTTCTGGCCTGCTCTTTCCCCGCCCAGCTCCCCCTACGCCGAAGTTCTTTAGAAGTTTTACTGATTTAAAATCTCGCCAACTCCACAACACAGGGTTACGCAAGCTCAAATTCTACCTTGTCGCGGGGAAGCGAATCGGCCTTCGCGAGCTCATGCGCGAGTTGTTTACGTGCCAAAGGTTCATGTCTGACCGCGAAACAACAGTAATAACAATAAGAGTGTTGCCACTGTGAGAACGTAGTGAGTCTTGATTCCAACTATTTGTTTCATGAAATTAATGTACCACGTATTCGGAACATGAATAGATGTGCTCGAACGCGAAAGGATACCATCTACACATGCAAACCAGTAATACGATCTATTCCTTGGCTTTGGCAGGCTTCTGGACAATTTTGAGATTGGCATCCCAGGGAGGCTCGGCATCCGGAAGTGGAGCCATTGCATCCTCCTCACTTGATTTTCCCCGTAGTCCCGTTGACGTGGCTTTTTCCGTGAGAGACACAAGGCGGAACAGGGGATAAAATTTGCGCTTCCCGTCTTTATTCACCTGAGATCTAAAATTCCCCGAAGACAGATTCCGGACCCATGTAGCATTGGCAGACGCTGATGCAACGCCAGACACTGGGGGTTCGACTCTCAAGCCCAGAGCGACAGTAGTGCCCTCTCGAGTGGTAAGCATACGGGCGTAGGACGAGCAGCAGTGGACTTCGGACACAATGACGGAACCGCGCATGCTCGTGTCTTTAAGAAGACGTCTGAGCGCTCCCGGAGGGTCGATGCAGGTCAGCGTGGTGTTCTCCATGACCAGAAGCGCTCCACGGCCGGAGGAGAACCTGAAGGCTCCCTTGACCTTACATTGCGCGATGGCGGGAGTAATCCTCAAATTTTTGGTCACATAACTGTGGCCTCAACTCGAGTGAACGTAGCTCACCCGCCAACCGAAGAGGATACATCCACTTGTTCAGCATTCTCAGAGACAACCCATGTCTCTCCTTCTGTGGATTCACCACCGTCATATTCGATGGGCTCCGGGATCTTGTGCTCCTTCGCCTTTCCATCCAGGTAATGTTGCCCTCCTTCAAGAATGTGCCTTTTCTGCGCCAGAACATCAGAGTCCGTTTTCCCTGTGTCATTCTGCCCCAGTCTCCGACTCTGACCACGACCTTCAGATACTATCAGCGAAACGTTTGTCAATTATGGAGACCGAGTACCTCTGGGTCCCAACTTGCATATTTCTTGGATGCACGGAAAAGGAGGTCGACGTATTCCCGCTCGCTGTTCAGCATTCTCGCGGAATAACGTGGGTAGAGGCGGAAACTATAAGAAACTCGTGGATGAAGTGTGACTTGGGATTGTGCACGTACTTAAACTACTGAGTCTTGAGGAGTCCATGCGGCACTTAACTCATGCGTGGATCCAGCTCCTCGGTCCGCGTACTGTACTGAGCTGTGAATTCTGAGCAACAGGAGGAATTTTCTAAATCGAGATCAAAGTTGACTTGGTCACAATACTTATCAGCGAAAAAAGCGCCGCAAACGGAATTGAACAACTTCTAGGCCCTTCTGGACCTGTGCAAACAGAGCACAGAACAGGCGAAAAGAAGTCTCGGTCCGTAGCTACATCTAACGTCATGCATGCCTCTGCCACGCATCTTGAGCCGCTCATCTCCACTGGTTTATCACTACAACGTTGAAGCTGTAAACATGTGGCCCAGACGTTACTCATTCATTCATTCTACTTTTCCCGTTATCTACTTGCGCACGCAATCCAACCCTCAAGAGTCAAACTTAGCAGCACTAGTTACATTCTCAACCACGAGAGAATGTCGGCTATTACTTAGTCGAGTTTGGGTAAGGTTTCCACGTAGAGCCTGCGACTCAACCGCCACGACACCTTCCGGTGACAGAGGCCTGTGAAATGAATGAGGCGACGGTGAGTCAGTGACATTCAGACTTTTGCTCCGATTAGGCCAAGGATTAGGCCCAATAACGTCAAAAAATCCGGTCCGGCACCAGCCGAACTTCCATTGTATCCAACGAGGTACTTACGAGTGTCCGGGTAAAGCGCCTGTCTACGAGAGACTACTTCCATTGTGGACCTATGATAGTAGAGAGGTTGTGCCCATGCGGCATGCCGCTTTTGGGTTGTGCAAAAAGTAGCATGCAGCTTTTTTTATATTTTTTCCCTGAAGGTCATTACGACTGTCTGCTAGCACTGCGGTGTCAAAAGATGACTGCCAGGCATAATTTCGTAAAAGGCTGCATGCTGATCTTGCACAAGCACAAAAGCGGCATGCCGCGTGGGCACAAGCTCTCTAATGTTGGACAACTAGCTTTATATTACAGCTGAGTCAAAAAATTACGTGTGTGTCCTAGTGCAACGAGGCGGACGGGAATGGGACTGGCGAGATCGAGATGTGGTTTATTCGTGAGAAAAGAAATGCATGAGGTTCACGCCGGTCACACGACGCAACCTGCTCCAAACCAAACTCAGGCCGTCCCGAACCGACGGCTGCTCTGAGCGGTAGCCAGGCGGAACAGAGATAACTACCACATCAGAATACCAAGGTTCAGGAATAATTATCGGGGCGCATGGCGGGGGGGAGGGCTTCGACGAAGGTGTAAGTGGGGAGTCCTGCCGCATGTACTCAAGGTCGACTGGCTTTTGACAGAATATCACCTTGAGTAATTCAGCAGATCGACCTCGGTTATTAGGATCGACGGTGACCCTGAAGGACGGTCCGCCGTTCTCTCCGTACCCGAGGGTTATGGATGAATTTGCCTCGAGTGTCGTTGGACGCAACTTAACATCTTTCGGCCAGGGGGAGTACAGCGCCTATTGAATCATCAGCATTGTTCGCCGTCGATTTCGGAAGAGATACTGGCTTTGATAGCGTACGTCGCGGAGTCAAAATGGAAAAGATATGGATACACGACGCGTTTGGATGAGTTGGATAGTTTCAGGCCGAGAACGTGGTCCCAGGGACGGATCGAAGACTCGCGACGCCGTTGCGGACGAGGTTGGCCGATATTAGACTGGGGGATGCATTGTGCGCTTCCGCAAAGTGATGGACGGCGATATCTGCCTGAGACTCCACCCGTGGACGCCAGAACACAAGATATCTGAGCCAACCACGGTACCAGGTGATATCGGTTGGAGACTGGAGACCAAGTGCGAAGCAGTGATGGAAGAAAGCAATCCCCGTCAACACTCGGGAAATCGACGTAGACTCGGTCGCGTGAAGAACAACTTCACGGCTGCCGTATCTGGCTGGAAACCCGCGGAGCTGTTCGATGATGATGGCGTCATTTGGGCCAGGACGAAGAGCGACCGTGGCGTTGTTTTTTGAAGACACCAGAAAGAAATTATCATCCGGATCCGCCTCGAGCTGAAATAGCGGATTCAGGTACACTGCTAGTTTTGTTATATGCGGGATCACGGGGCAGTGAACAGCGCTCGGTCGGCATATAGTCCAGAGCAGATGGCAATCTGAGTCCGAAATGAGCGATTCGACCCTATCTTCGCGTTGACCATGATGACAAGCTCGCGATAAGTCATCGATGTCTCCTCCGAGTCGCCCAGCACATAAACGAGCGCCTGGGTAAATAGCCCTCCATCAGACGACTCTTGTGCGATGGAATCTTGCCGGCAAGCCATCAGAAGGACATATGGTTGCGGCTGTCCCGAGAAAAATCCACCGAACTGGTGGTCTTCAATTTCTGTGTTGAGCAGATGCGAACGCCATTGTGGGCCGCGCAAACGACGAGCGTTAGTGGCCCCAGGAAAGTTTCTCGAAAAACAAGAATCGATGATGATTGTCTGAAATAGAATTGACGTGGTGATAAGGCACTGTACGGGCGACGTACGACATTTGGCCCCTTCTTCTCCACCAACTCGACGAGGAGAGAATGGACGATGTGATCGGGTATTCCAGGCACGTCGGAAGAGTAGTCGGACGGAATGAATGCGTCGACCTCACGTGAACGCTTCGGACCGCCGTCAAGCCGTTGCCCGTAGCAGGCTAACATCACGACAATGGGGTCGCCCATGGAAATGCGTAAATTGTCAATCAAATGTGTGCGGAATGAACTGATGGTCGCTGCTACGGTTGCGGAAGAATTGGTTAAGATGCATGGTTCGACCGCTTTGAAGCGGCGCGAGAGAGCAGCGCAGAGGTCATATACGTCCTTGGCGCATCCCTCCAAGTTTTTGATCCCATTTAGTTGATACTGTAGGATTAGAGAGCAAGGATCGAAAAAGTGTGTCCAGTCTCACCTCGTCAATACCGATGCCCAAAACCCATACCGTCGTCTGTGCGTCGTTGTGGGAACCGCCCATGTGCAATAAGTTTGGGAGGGAAGCACGCAAGCCACAAGTATATAGCAGTGCTGGCGTGATGTGATACATACAAGGTACCCGTCTGATTCCGAACCTGAACTGAACACGAACCGAACCGCTCGGATCAGGTTCGGGAATTTTAGAATTTTGATGGGCCGGCGCTAGCGTGCATTTCTTTTTCCATGCGAACAAGAAGAAATAAAATATTCTCAAGTTACAGATGTGTTCTAAATGTCATTAAAATGAGAAATGCCTTTGAAATTTGGCAGTAGAGGGCACCAGAAGCGCTGAAGAGCCCGCAAGGAATTTAAACCCCGCAAGTTTATGTAATACTCGCACCTCCAATGACAGGTGGCGCGGTAAACTACAGACTAGCCGAGTCTAGCGTTTAATTAGGCGCTAAGCATTCTCAAAATATTAAAAGAGGGGCGATAAAGAGAGTGGCAGCTTGCAGAATGTGGAAGGAGTTTGGGGAGAGGATAGAGATCGATCGGGATGCCGAAGACCCCTTGGCAGGCGCCTGAGAGTGACACATCCAAAGTAAGTACCGGCCACGGGCCACCGGATAAGTATTAAGTAGAGAGCTTGGGCCCACGCGGCATGCCGCTTTGGTGCTTGTGCAAAATCAGCATGCAGCTTTTTACGAAATTCTGCCTGGCAGTCATCTTCTGACACCATAATGCTAGCTGACAGTCGTAATGACCTTCAGCGAAAAAATATAAAAAAAGCTGCATGCTGCTTTTTGCACAACCCAAAAGCGGCATGCGCATGGGCACAACCTCTCTATTAAGTAAATGTTCTCTCAAGATTATGGTCTCTATTCGTTGGGTATGTTTGGTTTAACTCCTTCGAGTCTACCCCATTTTGCACTCTCTGCTCTTCTAAAGCTCCTCTCCTCCGCATTTCCCATCAAAATTTATCTAGGCACACACCCTTCATATTCCGTGACTTCTGACCAACTACTTGGTGGTACGCGTGTTCAACGGCATGTAGAACATTGCCAGAATTAACCGTACTCTTGAGATTCACAGTTCGAAGTTTGAGCTGGAGCGGAGTGGCGGCACGTCTTGTTGTATTGCGCCACAGTCTGACTATTGAACTGCTGCTTAAACAGATATATAAAGGTAATGGTACCCTGCTGCCAACACGAGCGTCTTGCCTGCTATCCCCTACATCTGCTTTCAATATCGCTGCACGGATTCCAAAGGATGCATGTCTATCTCTATAATCTTAGTCTCCCTAGCCAGACAAATAAACGCCGGAGCGAAGCCAAGGCGCATCTTATGAAGTATCATTATGTAAAACATGCGGACGACTACTCAGCTGTAAATCTCAGGCTCGTGCACATCGCATGGAGAGGGCTCTTATATAGCTCTATGAACAACGCACCTTCTTCGCTAAGACAGCGAGGCACACGAGCCCTAGTTCCTTGCCTCGTTGGCGGGAGTCCACAATCGCCAGTTTTAAATTTTTCGACTAGGCCGCGCACACCGAAAAACGGTGGTTGTATCTGTTGCTGCCGGCTGTAAGTACTTGCTGTAGAGTTTTGGTCAATTCGAATCGAACACCGGATTTTTTCAAACTCTTTATAAACACATCCCTTTTTTCTTGGTGCCCAGCCTTTCCTTTTTGAGAGGTGTACCCGGTGCCGTCCCGGCATCCTCTGATCCCGTCACCTCGGCTTGCGTGATCCAGTGATGGCGGCGTTCATCTTTATACTCAGCCCCTATGTGTCCACAGCTGCGTCGGCAATAGCTTTATATCCTCTGGCGATATTACTCTTTATACTTAGCCCTCCGCAAGTCTGTAAGCAGTCAGTAAGTGGTGAGCTTTTACAAAATAGAGTTGAAAGGCGGGAGGCCGCGCAGCGGCCCTTCGCCTTGTATACAATTAAAATCTTGAAGAAATCCGACAAATCGAGAATTATTGCTGCAATAAAAAAGAAGTGGGTGTGATGTGTGACTTCGAATTGAGAGAAACATACAGTAGGTTTCACTTTTGGTCTTGTTTATCTTTCACGGATGAATGAATGGTGCTTCCTGTACTTAATATTTCATTCAATTCGTAGTCGGGTGTCATACCCAGTTTTTTTTATATTATTCGGAGCTTGTGCCCATGCGGCATGTCGCTTTTGGCTGTGCAAAAAGCAGTATGCAGTGTTTTTTTATTTTTTTCCCTGAAGGTCATTACGACTGTCTGCTAGCATTGTGGTGTCAGAAGATGACTGCCAGGCAGAATTTCGTAAAAAAGCTGCATGCTGGTTTTGCACAAGCACAAAAGCGGCATGCCGCGTGGGCACAAGCTCTCTGATACTACAGTATTGTTCTTTTACGTACGTGACTCAATTGTCTCAAATTGCCTACGATTTTGCCAACATAACGCATATGACGGGCCATGCGTTGCAAAAATGAACTGAGAAAAAAAAACTTGAAAAAGTCAAAAAATAAAATTCGGGGACATGAAAATAAAATTTGAGCGCTCAAAAAATAAATAAAAATGGCTGAAAGCTTCAAATACCTCCAGACTGGGTCCATAGCCTCTAGTTGAGTATACAATGCATGTTACTGAGTACTTGGTCTGTTCACTTCTGAGGCTGGGGAATAGTAGAACTTGTTTTTATTCGTCGGATCTCATTCGTAATATATAGCACACACATGTGATGGCCCATCATTCCATCAGTGTTAGCTTCCCGTCGCCGGAGAGGCGGCAGATAGCAACTGTAAACAACATAGCCACCTGTTTGGCTGGAACTTCCTAAGTCAATTTCTGCTCTCTCTAAAGAAAATGGGTAGTGGGGCCTAGAAACTTCCGATAAAGTACTGGAATAAGTCAACACATTCTTTCAAGGACCTCTGTTGTCAAAGGTGAATATTTTCGTGAAATGAGGTCTTGGAGCAAGAAGTTCGGGAGCTATAGGCTCGGACTGATGGAATGATGCGCTATTGTAACGGAAATGACCGTCACATAGTACGCAGCCGTTCATTTTTTTCTCTCTTACTTTTTCCCCACCATTCACCACACTCTCCTTATTATTTCTTTTTACTTACATCTGCATTCGACCCTACGTTACTCCACGATCCTTCCTTTTTCCGCCTAGTTCATTATCGCTCCGTACTGCCACTGATCCGAGTATAAATACTTGCCTGTCATTACTACGCTTCTTCAGTGAATCTATAACCTACCACAGTCATATCGGATTCGCTCTAGCTCTCTTTCGTGTGCCGGAACTCGAACTACTCGCTTCCGTCACATCTTTTTGACTCGAACTTTGGTCTTTGCTCTGTTCTGGTTACTTTGGTCTGATCAACCGATACTACCGACATCGCTTGGACCCCCCTGCACTGAAGAATCGAAAAAATGGCGCACCTTATTGGACGTTCTCCCATCCCGACTCGCGGCGTTGTTCGAGGGGGTCGTGTCCCTCCGGCCCCTCCTCGTAAAAGCTCCGCTTCGACCAGCAGCAGTAGCAGCACTGGTATTGATGTGAGTGGTCCACTTGTCGACTTGAGCTTACCCAAGTCGCGCCCCGTCTCCCCCGGACTGTTGTACAGCCGGGTTGTATCCCCCTCGCAGATTCCTCGTGAGTCTAGCACACACACGAGTACCTCCCAAGGTGCTGGGAGGGAAAGTTACACCCGTTCTGAAACGGTTCCCCTCCTTACCTCGGATGTTGATTACGGTCAGCTGGGCTCTGTAAATGGCTCAGCTGACAGTCAATGGACTACGGTAACGAAGAAAACGGCTCAAACTCATCGTGAGCGTAGTGTATCGCAAGTTAGTGTTAATACAGATTCTTCTGCTTTAACCTCGACTGTTGAGATTGCGACCCACGATTTGAGCCCCGAGAACCTCCTCAAACTGTCTCGTCGCTACAAGCAGCTCGCTGCTGCGGGTTCAGAGCCCGCGCGGGATCACAGCGCCCCACTGTGGAGCCAAAAGTGCCGTCGGGCAACAGTAGCCGGGTGGATACTTCGGCATCCCCACGGCTCGCTGAGTCAACTCCCGTTGTGGAGCAGACTTTGCCCAATGCGGAGTCCTCTCCCCATGCTCCCCGCACTGCCCGCTTCAAGGTCGCACGGAGTGAATCGCTCCCCGAGGCTGGCCCGTCGAAGAACAAGGGTAAAGGTATTGATCCCAGAAATTGGGGTGCGATGGATTTTTCGGAGAATTTTTCCGAAGCTGAACTCAATGCGCAGCGTGAAGTGCTTGAGAATTACAAGGAAATTCATCAACAAGTAAAGATAGAACCGGAGCCTTCGCCGGTTGGATTTTTTGATGGTGATTTTGAGGCTCAACCCGATACTTCGGGTTCGGCCAAGAAAACTCACCATCGCCCGTTGTTGTGAGCACAACCCCGCCCAAAGGTGGCGTGGAAAACTCTGGCCAGAGTCTCAAGGATGAGATTGCAAGTGCAAAGAAGCACTTGAAAGAGCTCAAACAACGCAAGAAGTCGGCCAAGGTTGAAAATCGACCAGTAAAGCTGAGGACGCTGTTCGCGACAGTGTTGTGCATCAAATGCACACAGAGCCTCAAGACCCTGAAAATCAGGGTAAAAAGAGACACTCCAGTAAGTCGACGGCCAATCGGTTGCCGCCGGGAGGTTTCTTCGAGCAGGTCATGCGTGACACACAGCGTGTTGGCCAGTCAGCGCCGCCGCCAGATGATCCATCAAGTTCTTCCTCCAGTGATGAATCCGGAGGGAGTTCATCTAGCGATGATGAATCGGAGGCCGCGGAGGCTGGACTTACTGCTGGAAATGTGAATGCTGCTCACCGCAAGAAGTCTAAGATGATTATTAAACCCATACCTCCAAATAAATATGACGGTTCAGCCGACTCGGACCGTTATTTACAGTTTGTTCACGAGAGTACCCAGTACTTGAAATTGGGTCGTGTTGATCCTGAAGATCAAGTCCTGATGCTTAGCTATTATTTGGAGGGGAAAGCACGTACTTTCTTCAATAGGAAAGTCCGCTCGAGTAAGTCAAGCTGGACTTTGCAAGACTTCTTCATCGAAATGTTGAAATTCTGCTTCCCACCTGATTTCCGTATGAAACAGCGCGATCGTTTGAACCGTTGTTATCAGAACAACAAGTCTGTTGCAGAGCATACAACTGAATTTGAAGATATATTCAGTATGATTGGACTCAAAAATGACCAGGAAAAGGTCGTAAGATATTGGCGAAGTTTGCACACAGATATCCAGACCGAGCTTTGGCGCAAAGACTATGATCCTGAGAAGTCCAGATGGGATAAAGTCGTTGCGGGTGCTGAGCACGCCGAAATTTTCCTGGGTTTGAAGTCCAAAGACAACAACACCGGGTCATCCGGACCTAAGAAGGGTAATCAGAACGGTTCGGGCAGACCCAATAACTTCACGCGCAATGGCCGCGGACACGGACGTGGAGGTAAATTTGTTCCTCGTAATCGAAATGAGGTAATGCGTACCTCTTCAACAACTTATGCTCCCATGAAAAAGGATTTCAATAAGAAACCTCAGCAATCAAATGCCGGGTCGAGTTCTAATCGAGATAATCGACCTTGGGAACGCAAGTTATCTCCTCAGAAGCGCAACGAGTTGTTGGCCGCCGGTCTGTGTTTGAACTGCGAAGCTCCCGGGCACATAGCAAGAAATTGTCCCCAACTTACTATGGTGGAATCGAAACAGAAGGGTAAACCTCCTGGTTTCGGCGCACATGGTGTTGGAATGAAGACTGACTCGGCTCTTGGCAAGACTACCGAGGTGATTGAAACACTCCAAGTTGGCTCGACAGCTGTTCAGCTGGAAGTCGAGGAGGGCGAGGGTGCCCCACAAGAAATTTTCGACTTCGCTACCGCTGAAGTAACGACGTCGCAGCCAACTTCTCAGCCAATCGGCGACTTGCCAGCTCGTTTTGCCGAGATCGTACTCCAGCACGCCCAACCTTTCCCGGGTGAAGATAATATTCAGACTGAACGAAGGTTCTTAGTCTACGAAATCTCACCTACCGAGCATGTAATTATGGATAACAAAACCTCCGAAGATGTTACCGTGTCAAGCTCACACTTACGGGATCCAGAGTTCCAACTTGGACTCTGGTATGCGCAGCAACTCGTGATTGCGTCGGGTGGTGATCCCGAGGAAATTCCGCCCGAAGAGCGTTATCTCATTGAATTGGGCGATGTCTACGGGCGCGATGGTAATCCTAATTCTGCGTGCAGCAGAAAATCAGAACTCTGATCTTAACATTGATGTCTCGGAGAGCGGGACTGATACGTACCTTGTACAATACGGCGCTGAGTCCAAGCACCTCTCGAAAGCGAGTCTTGATGACCGCTCATTCGATTTGGTTGCATGGGCCAGGTCCGAGTTCAATGGACAGGACGAGGATTTTGATTTTGCCGATGTTTCGAGCTCCGAGACAGCAAGTTTGATTTCTAGCGAAGAATCAGCATTGCAGTCCGTAACTGAGACAGAGTCAGAACTATCTGAAGATGACATGCCTGACTTACAGTCAGTGAGTGATTCGGACTCAGAAACGGATGATGATGAGCCCGACTTATCTCATTTTCCCGGTGGTTTGAACGAGACCATTGAAGATCGTTTGCAATTGCTTCAAGATATATCAGGAGACGGTATTCCCGTGTTGAAACGGCCAAGTCATCATATTGGAGACTTACTTGCGGTTGCCAACTTGAGTGGGTACGACATGATCTTGGGGACGTCGTGGCTGTTTCAGCACCAGGTGAGCATTGGTTTGAATCCTGCTCGAGTTTGCATTGGAAGTGCTAAATGCTTACCTCTTCAAGGTGTCGCCACTGCACGTATATACTCTCACTCATTGGAGGTTGAGTTAGATGCGATCAAAGCCGCGCGCGCCGAGTTAATTGAATACGCAAAACCTGTATGTAAAACTGCGGCAGAAACTGAGTTACCTCCTTTGCGTGCGATAAACCACACTATACCTCTGATAGACGAGAATAAGATCTTGCCGTGGCGACCTTCACGGTGTCCCGAAGCTCTTCGTCCTCAGTGGGATGAGAAACGAAGAAATTATTTGAGAGCCGGTCGTTGGAAGATAACGAATGCCGGCAATACCGCACCTATGCTTTTGATTCCAAAAGTTAAGACCAACCCGCCTAAATTGCGTGTAGTCGTTGATTTACGAGCACGAAATAAGAATACTCACAAGATGTCATCGCCCTTACCAGACATGGAAGGGATTTTGCGGCGCGTGGCGCGCTGCAAGTATAGGTCTCTGATTGACGGCCAAGATGCCTACGAACAGATCCGAGTTGAACCGGAGCACGTTGAACGCACAGCGGTCACGACTCCGGACGGGAATATGGTTAGCCTTGTGTTGCAACAAGGAGATTGCAACGCACCTGCGACATATCAGTCCCTTATGAATTATCTATTCTCGGATTATATTGGCCGTTTTATGGACGTGTATCTTGATGATATTATCATCTATTCAGAGACGCTCGAAGAGCATATAAAACATGTCAAATTAATTATTGATGTGTTGAAGCGCGAGAAACTGTACCTTGGCGAGAGAAAATTGCAGTTTCTTCAGCCAGAACTCAAAGTTCTCGGCCGCATTGTCGATGATCAAGGGATCCGAATGGATCCTGATAAAGTCGACACAGTGCTAAATTGGAAAACACCTACCAATCGGGACCTTCTTCGCGGATTCCTTGGTTCGGTCGGGTACCTGTCCGATGATCTTGCACTTGTTCGCGTGCCGATGGGCGTTCTCCACGGTTTGACCGGTGACACGGTTCCGTTTCGATGGAGCTATACTCATCAACGAGCATTCGAAGATGTGAAGCAAATTGTCGAAGCTCACCGGAATCATCGACGGATACCGTTAGATTACGGTAAAGACGCCGACACCGTGTACCTGGTGACTGATGGATGCAGCACTGGAATCGCGGGTGTCGTATGCCAAGGAAAAGACTGGAAAAGTGGCAAAGTCGCCGCATTTTTCTCAGCAAAATTAAATTCGGCTCAACAAAATTACCCCGTACATGAGATTGAAATGCTTGCGGGTGTTGAAGCGATGTTGCGGCATCGAGACATCCTGCAAGGTTGTCATTTTAAATGGATTACAGATCACAAAGGATTAATTCACCTAATGAACCAGAAGAACTTGTCCGGTCGCCAGGCGCGATGGATCGAAAAGATCGCCGAGTTTGATTTTGAAGTTGTCTATGTGCCAGGGACTGAGAATGTTCTAGCTGATGCATTGTCGAGACTCTATTCAAATGAGGCTCCAGGTACCGTCCGCGCGCGTAGCGAATACACGTACCACGATGTGATCGACAACAATGTACTTGAGATAAGCTCGATCTCCATGCCGGTTTTCGCGGGCCGAGAGGCCTTGGCGTTATCTAGCGATCGAGTTTTGCGCTCAACGACAAGAGCCGCTGCTGAAAAGGCTGAAATCGAAGCTAAACCCGCCAAAGAATCCTTACCTGGACGAGTTTTGAGGTCTGCGACCCGAAAAACAGGGCCCGTGCCAAATGCTGATGCGGACTCCAAGGAGGCTGGAAAGACTCAAAAGAAGAATAGAAACTCGTTTGCATCGCGAGGCGATGCAAAGGAGGGCGGGAGTACCAGCAAAATTCAAAATTTGCCCAAAGACGCCGTCGAGGATGAAAGTGGCGAGAGATCAGCAGCACAGCCGCTGATTGATCCGGAGGCACAGCCACTGATTGACGCAGAACGCACTTCCGTGCCAAGCCCGTCGATCGAGGAGGTCGAGTCAGAGCTTAACAAGTTGGATCCTTCCCTCTTTCCTGTGGTAAAGGATGGATGGGATGGGTTAGACTTGGCTAAGTTCCTGAGGAATAAATATGATCAAGACCCTTTCTTCAAGAATATCCTCGCTGCACCGAAGGATTTTCGCAATTTCGAAGTCCGTGATGGACTCATCTACTTGAAGAAAAAGGATCGTACTTGCCTTTGCATTCCTGAAATCACTTATAGAAATAGGAATGTTCGGGAAATTGTATTCTCCGAAGCCCATTCAATCTTGGCTCATTTGGGACCCAAGAAAACTCTTGATTACTTGCGAGAATATGTGTGGTGGAAGGAAATGGTTGACGACGTCACCAGCCTCTGTCAAACCTGTGTTACTTGTAGACACAGTAAACCAAGCAATCAAAAGCCTTATGGCTTGTTGCATTCACTTTCACCACCATCGAGGCCTTGGGAAGCAATCGGCATTGACTTCGTCGGGCCGTTACCCGAGTCGAAGAATCGCGATGGCGTATTCAATTCCATCACTGTTGTAATATGCCTCCTTACGGGCATGGTTCATTTGGTTCCTAGCCGAATCAATTATACCGCCCGTCAAATTGCCGAACTAATGTTTGAGCAAAATATAAATTACACGGTTTACCGTACTCAATTGTGAGTGATCGCGATGTTTTATTCACAAGCACCTTTTGGCGCCGTCTCCATGAGTTGATTGGGACGAAATTGAGAATGTCAAGTGCTTACCATCCGGAAACTGATGGTGCAACAGAGCGCGCCAACCGAACGGTAACCCAGATGCTCCGCCAGTGTATTGGTGAGAAACAGAAAGATTGGGTCGCTAAACTTCCCGCAGTTGAATTTGCGATGAACTCGGCACGATCCGAGTCTACGGGATATTCCCCATTCTTTTTGAACACTGGAATGATGCCGCGCTCGTTGCTATGGGACTCGGACAGATCTCGCGAGTATCCGGGCATCGCAAACTTTATCCTCCAGCGCCGGTTGGCTATTATGGCCGCGCATGACGCAATTATCGCGGCACGAGTCAAGCAGACTCGGAATGCAAACCGAAAGCGCCAGGTGGAGCCTTTCAAAAAGGACGACCTGGTATATCTTTCAACGAAGAATATTAAATTCGAAAAGGGACTTGCTCGTAAGCTCATCCCGAAGTATATTGGTCCTTACCGTATTCTCGAGGACTTCAATAATTCTTCGTTCCGCATCGAACTCCCTGCGAACATGAAGCAGCGTGGAGTTCATGATGTATTTCATGCGTCATTGTTGCGGGTCCATGTTCCAAACGATGACCGTCGATTTCCGGGTCGTTTGGAGAGTCAGCTGAGTGTGACCAATGACGCAACTAGTCATGAATGGGCTGTTGACCGCATTGTGGGACACTCGGGGCGCCGAAGCCGGGCGCTCTTTGAAGTACGTTGGCAATCAGGAGATTTGACGTGGATGCCGTACCAGCAGGCAAGCAAGTTGAATGCTTTGCAAGAATATTTCGAAGTACTAGGAATTTCAGATATCAGTGAATTAACAGAAGGAAGAGGCAAACCGCCCCAGGAGGACCCTGAATTCTTAGCGAGCCGAGTTGGATTTGATTTTGAAATTGGCTCCAACGACCTGGACGATATAAGCGATCCAGAAATTGCGGGTGATCTCGCCCTCGAGCACCCCAATTATCTTTCTGAATTCTCTGTCACTGAAAACTCACCTGCTATCGCTGCGATGCCCGACTCGAAAGTACGACACCAGCAATGGTACCATCATCCCGCCGAACGAGATTTCGGCCGAATATACCGAGTTCAATCGCACCCACGCTACGATGCGTCGCCAGGATCGCGAGACCATGGTTCTCACCGACGAGACTGGTCACGAACGGGTCGTCAGCATGAAAACGATCCAGATGTACATCAAATACAACCAGTACGGCAATAATCCCACCATCGACCAGCAGTTCGTACCTTACGAACCTCACGGTTATCGCACCTTCGCTGAGGCCAACAACACCCGTGATGGCGCCAGTGGTCTTCGTTGGGGCACGTATGACTACGACCGCGGCTGTTTCAACTTCGTTACCGAGGGCCGCGTTGCCACGCTTGTCGAGATGCAAGCCCGAGATGCCGACATCTCGCCGCCTCTCCCCGAGGGAATGGTTTTGGTTCGCGAGGCGGATCTTCGTGAGGGGCAGGAGGCGATTATTGGACGAGATCGCGCGCGCCGCCGTGCCGAACAGAGGCACAAGGAGGCGAGGGCCATCAGGACGGCGATGCGCGCTGCCGACGCGGTGAATACGCCAGAAATCCAGGCTTTGCGTTTGCAGAGGCAGCGCGAGCTTGAGGAGCGCCAGAAGACCGCCGACGGTGCCGAGACACCTAGTGGATCGGGCGCCGCTACCGGTACGCGTCGGGACGAGATGGAAACTTGAGATCGTCGCGCGGCGTCGATCTGGAGGGCGTGTGTAACGGAAATGACCGTCACATAGTACGCAGCCGTTCATTTTTTTCTCTCTTACTTTTTCCCCACCATTCACCACACTCTCCTTATTATTTCTTTTTACTTACATCTGCATTCGACCCTACGTTACTCCACGATCCTTCCTTTTTCCGCCTAGTTCATTATCGCTCCGTACTGCCACTGATCCGAGTATAAATACTTGCCTGTCATTACTACGCTTCTTCAGTGAATCTATAACCTACCACAGTCATATCGGATTCGCTCTAGCTCTCTTTCGTGTGCCGGAACTCGAACTACTCGCTTCCGTCACAGCTATCAATCGTCGATCCTGC
>JARJCV010000222.1:0-77894 GCA_029281435.1 Mycena haematopus
GGCTGGATTTGGCCTTAAAGAACAGATGGAATCAGGTTCCTGATTCTTAAAGCAATATATTAGGCGCAGATCACGAAGACTATCAATATTATTATGTGAATCAGTAAGAATTTCATTATTTCTGTGAAACGAAGAAAATCAATTCTTTTGGACAGATTTGTTGATAGAGACATGTTTATGCGGTACGTGGGCAATGCCGTAGGCCACCGCAGAATTTCGGTCCCGGCGGATGTGGTTGATGAAGATGCAGACGAGTCCGACAACGAGATGGATGTTGATCCACCTCATCGGGATGCTCAGGCACCGCTGCAGTCGGAAAATCTTGATGAAGATCCCGTACCTGATGGGCCCACCGCGGATGAATCAGACTCCGACTCAGAATCTTCAGAAGGGCATGAATCGGATAATGAAGAGGACGACGAGGAGGAAGATGATGCCGAGCTTGATCAGGAGCCGACGGATGAGGATTTGCTTGAGTCGGCAGGCTTTGACGACCTTTGAGTTGTATTACTAGCACAAACAAGTATTTTTTCTTGGTGTCAGTTCGCGAGTATAATAAAAAAACTCGCAAATTCGGTTTGTTTATATCAAACACGTGATCGCGTCAGGGGACTTCATAAGCGACAGCGCCCAATACGCGCGTCTTGTCCGCGACCACCATCATGTCTGTTCCACCAAACTCGACTGGCTCGCTCCTTCCACCTCCTCAAGTCACCTCAGCCCCCACTGTCCCGCCTCCTACTGCAGCCAAACGCAAGTTCGATGAAATCATCGCTTCGATGCCCCAGAACAAGCGCGCGCTGACGAAGAAGAGAGCTAAGCGAGACACGATGTGCGTCTGATATGTCTTTCTTTGTGCTCTCGTACTCACCCAGCTCTCATAGGGAAACGAAATCGGCTCTGGATAAGCTCGTCTCGATTGCTCGGTACTTCGTGCGCGCGGTGAACCCCTACATGGACGTCGGGCTGGCCCTATTTTATGGATCTCTTGCACACTGGGGCCCAGCTGAGGCCCCAGACCCCACCAATGCTGTTTCAGTCCCCGAAAGGTGTGTGAATAGTACTTTTTCTGTGTTTTTTTGCTCATGTTACTTCCAGTGAACGTGTCGAACAACAGAAGCATGCTAAAGCCTTTGACAAGATGCTCGCCAAGTCCCCCGGATCATTAGACATCATGCACGAATTCAATAAGGAGGAAGAGCAATGGGTACAACTTGTGTCGATGGTGCGCTCCCCATTTTGTCTCTTCATCACTCATGTATACCGCTAGTTTCGCGAGGCGGCGAGTGGAGCGCGCCAAAACGACACCAGCGGCTTAAAACACAAGCCTCATTACATCCTCCCAATCCCCCACGTCGATTCCCTCGTGCCCAAGATTCCTGAGACGGTCACAAAGTCTAACCGCGGTCTGAACCACCCGATGTTACGAGACGCGTTGATTCCCTGGCCTCTTCGCCTACAGATACACGCCAAGGCAGCCCTCCCAGCTGACGCACCCGAAGATGCTGAACCCGCTCCGACCCCAGAGGCGACCGCGTATGTGAATATATGCGCATATATTCTCGGCTTATGTCTTTCTAGCGCGCTCAAGGCGCTAATGAAGGGCAAAACCATCGACAAAAAGCCGGCGCTGACTGGTAAAGTGCAATACGAGTACCCCTCGTGTTTCTATGCCGAGGGTACATTCGATGCGACGGATCCCGAGAAGGGCCTCTTTCGGAGCCATTTCATCCTACGCGTGCGTTCACCACCCTCTATCGCCTTCCTCTCATTCTGTTCACTCCTTCTGCCGTGTAGATTCTGCGCCATATTTGGACTGCACCGGCGTCGGCTCTCCATGGCGTGAAAAAACCTCCGAAGATCTGCAACGCACGCGCCCACGGTCAATTCAGCATAACCCCGGAGATGCTGGGCTATGCTTGCGGACAGGTGAGCACTTTCTTTGCGCCCATGCCCTTGAAAAACCCATGCACAGGCACGCACCCTCCTTTCGACCTCGGACTGGACCATCAAGGATGGCTCATACGACTACGAGGCAATGTTCAATAACATTGTTCTTTTATTCGAGGCGGACCCAACCGACCCATGGGCTGTCGAGACACTTGAATGGCTCACAAAGTATTTTTTATACTCTCACTGGCGATCTTAACGATGCTGATTCACATGTCAGGGGTGTGTTTGGTGGCGGAGACGCATCCGACGATGAGAATGGCTCCGGCTCCGACAACGACGAAGACGTCGCCACCGCGATGGCCTCAATCATTGCCCAACGCGCCGCCCGCCGTGCAGCCTCGACCCCATCATCAGATTAGGTCTGTGAGATCTCTCGCTTAATGCCGCGCACTAATCTTGCTCTTTCGCAGTTCGTTCTACTTCGCTCTCGGTAAGTGTTCCTTTATCTGAATAATTCCACACGCTGATTGGTATTGCAGTGCTAGTACTTCCGCTTTTATCATCGAGTAAGTCATCGCACTTTGATTCAAGTACATTCTGACAATTCCTGTTCCAGGGCCGCAAACGCTGTACTTACTCTCGCGCTGTTGGCGGTAAGCTCGCCCCTCCATTTTCGGATATCGCGCTAACGTCGTTTGTTGGAACAGGTCCTCAGATTCTGTTTGCTGTGTGCCTGCTTCTTAGATCATAGGTGAGCGAGTTGATGCGCTTTCCGTTCAGTATTTAACACATCCTGTAGATTAATTGCTCAGAAGATCATTTGTATTGTAAGTCGGCATTATCATTAGCTTATGCCTGGCTCACGATTCCCTCCTGTTAGTGTACCCACCCCTGCATGGAATCTGGAACGTGAGTCTTGATTAAATCCCAAGGGCTTGCGCTGACCCCTCGCAGTGGATAGAAACTCACTGTATTTTGTTGTTTTTGCTGCATGTGTGTATTAGATTACGGAAATAACATCGTTGCTTGCTCGTGAATATTGGGATGTGTGAGATTTAAGTAAAAGTGGCCTGAAGGCGTCGCCAGGCCTTGGAAGGGGCCCAAGGCCGTTCAAGGCAAGTACAGCCTGGGATGCCCTTTAATGGCCTGGTGGATGTTTACCGTCAGTTAAAGACACCCGCAAAGGGTGGTACAAGGCTGGGTCGGGCTTGGTGGGCCTTTGGGAGCTTGTAAGCCACTCCGACGGCCCTTTCAAGGTCTGGGCACGTTTGGTGATGGGGTAGTTTGAAGGTGACGAGTTGGTGGCGAGCATTGCGACGGGACGCGGGACGGAGGGGAGGGGGAAGAGGCAAGAAGAGACAGCGGAAATAAAGACAAGTCCAAATCGTACGACTTTCAGTTAATTATTACGAGAATTTTGATGCAATCAAAATCTCGTTCTTTTTATATCTCAGAAAGGGGGCTGGAGAGCGTTTTTTTTCCTTGTCGCCGAAAACATGGTAACCAATTTAGTGGCGGTGCTCTGGATTTGAATGCAATTTAGTGGCGCTGCTTAATTCGGTTTCAGGTGGGTTTCAAGAGGTTTCAAAGCTGTATCAGTGTTTTCTGACTCTGATAGTGGCGATGCGATAAGATAGGTTTGGTCTTTAGGACTGGGGTAATTAAGTGCAAACAGACGCGTCGCGTTGAGAGATTCTACTCACACATAGATTGCTCCAACTGGAAAATTCCGAACTTTGTTAACATTGATACATACATGTATTTGTATGTCAAACACACATTTGCAGCCCACGGCCTATTTCTTACTGTACAAAATACAATATCTCGACGGAGCTGTCTGGGAGGCACGAGTTCAGTAACATTGACAAACAAACGCGTCGCGTCAAGAGCGTAACTGCGGCCGACACCCGGATCAAAGAATTCAAAGTCAGCTGTTTCCACTGATATCGAGGAGAACTCTGTGTGCCAGGAGACAAGCTCCAAAGGAGGAGGGCATCTCATCTCAAAAGCAATATTCCACCTAACAGCTGGCTCCTGGAAGTCAAATATTGAACCCCCCATTTTTTGCTCTCTGTAACACTTGCGTTCGATGTGTATTTCCTTTTGAACTGCGCGCATGTAAGTCGTGAAGGTCAGTCAGATATACTTAGTGGATCTTGTTGAGTACTTAGAACAATGTTGGCATCAATTTATGTGGTGCGAGTCGTGTGATCAACATACTTTTCGCATTTACAGACCACGAACCCCCAGCTTTGAGAATTTCACCAGAGACACTAAGGCTGAGCCTAAGCACTCCTTTCGGACTTTATGTCAGGATAGAATCACTTTCAAGCCGAAATTCCATTCTATTCACCTGAAATAATGTCAGTGCATGATCAAATGAACAGAAACAGTCGACTTTACCGACTCAAGGTGTCTGGGTTTTAAATTTCAGTCTAACCAGTCCTTTCGACAAATACAATACGGAGCCACCAGCAAAACTCCATCAACATTGCGTCAAGTCACAACGTGCTCGTATCTCACAGTCCACACCAAGTGTTGAATAGTTCAACATGAGCGCGAACATATTATATCACAGTGTGAAATCGTACAATTAATCACAGCAGCCGAAAAACAAAATTCGAGTCATGCCGTGCACAGCATCGGCCCTTACCCCCAGTGAGAATCCCAGCTAGACAGATCGAGCTGGAGCGAGGTAGATCGAGAAAACGAGGGAAAAAGAGTGAGATCGAGGCAAGATCGAGAAACTTGATAAACCTGGTGCGAACTTTGTGCGAACTTGTAGCAATTTCCAAGGCAATTTGTGCAAGTTGAAGAATTTCTGTGCCGCTTCTGCGTCAACGCGTCAATCGCAACATGACATCACCATGATGCAATGGCTACATAATTAAATCAAAGTCGTACGATTTGGACTTGTCGTCTCTTCTTCCCTTCTCCCACTTCCCTCTGTCCCTTTGTCCCGCGTCCCCGTTCGCAATGCTCGCCACCAATTCGTCACCTTCAAACTATCTGTGTAACAAAACTCTCCCATCGATATATTGATACCTGCTCAGCGTCTCTGCCCCCTTGTGTCTTTCTCTTTGTAAAAGCGCTGCGAACGGAAGCAAAGCCCTCTGTTCCCATCCAGACCTACTACTCCTCAAGATGGTCCTCAATCTTTGTCTTCAAGGCTTTTCAAGACCTCAAGACTTCTCTGGAATGGTGCTTCAAAATTCTATGCTGGGCTATGCTTCGTCTGCGTCCTCGCTTTTCAGCGATTTTTTGTATACTACTGTCGGGTGTCAAGCGCACGGTGACCATCACAAGGAACTGTCGTGGCTATCGTTCGACGCGTCCTGTCTTCTTGGGTTTGTATAGTTTTGCAAGCAGGCTTAATCAATAGCTGCTGTAAAGGTACTGACCTAATTTTGTCCAGCCCAACATGCCGGCCTGCTGATGAGATAACTCATGTGCGCGCACCACTGACGACCTCGTAGTTAAGTGTGCATCTGTTCTTTTGTGAATTGCAGTTTGGCTGATCATTTGGGGCAGCGCGAGAATGAGCCTACCCCTTCCGACCAATTATCTGAAGCGGCGCTCTTTCGACATGCACAAAGGCCATCTTCGCGCAGATATAGTATGTTCAGTACCTCCCTCACTTTCGTCAGGCGACTTATTTTCATTTTGTAGCCAACAGTTATCGGCGTACTAGCGCGTACTTTCCATCAAGGTTTGTTGTATACATATCACAAGTCGTAAGTCTATGAATGTTATTCTCTGCTCTACATATTTTCTAATATTCCTTTTTTTGTATGTGTAGTAATGCGGGGCGGCGTCGGTGCGCGGTCGATGGATGATTGGCGTGGGAAGGGCGGAAGCGGCAGCGCTCTACAGGGTGGAGACGGTAGCGGTAGAGCGCTGCCGTGGCGTAGGGGGGCCGGAAGCGAGCGCGGGGCAGTGGCGGCACGAGCGCGGGGCAGTGGCGGCACGTGGCGTGGCGGGGCGCGATGGTGTAGTGTAACTCGATGTATCTCGATAGCCTCGATATGAATTCATTGTGTCTCGTTTTACCTAGAATTGTCTCGATTTAAATCGAGATAGAACGAGCTATGTCCCACTCATCGAGACAAAATGAGAAACAATCAAATTTCTCGCTTTGCCTCGATCCAGCTCGATCTGCTTCGCTGGGATTCTCACTGGGAGGCCTTACCCCCAAGTGTAGCCATTGCATCATGATGATGTCATGTTGCGATTAACTGAGTTGAGCAGAAAGCAAGCAGAAAGCAGCACACGAATTGACTTGAAAATTGCTACAAGTTCGCACAAAGTTCGTATCAGGTTTACACAAGTTTCTCGATCTCGCCTCGATCTCGCTCTTTTTCCCTCAATTTCTCCGAGTGTTGCCTCGTTCTCGCTCGATCTCCCTCGCTGGGATTCTCACTGGGGCTGAGCGCTGAGCAGAAAGCAAGCAGAAAGCAGCACACGAATTGACTTGAAAATTGCTACAAGTTCGCACAAAGTTCGTATCAGGTTTACAAGTTTCTCAATCTCGCCTCGATCTCGCTCTTTTTCCTTCAATTTCTCGTTTTGCCTCGTTCTCGCTCGATCTCCCTCGCTGGGATTCTCACTGGGTTTCACCGGTTTCACCCGAGAAGGCCGATAAATTTTGTTTTGATTTTAGGCAATTTTTCTACACATCAAAAGTTGGGTGTGACCAGTGACTGAATACTTGGTCGAAATAGTACAGTAAATTGGCGCCCAGACTCATTCTCTGTCGCACCCACTCACTCAGTAACGGCCTCTATGTAAACTAATACTCACTATGAACACCGCAAGAAACAATGTCATCGAAAACTCTTATTACCTCGGAACCCCCGACATCTGCAACGTTGAAGTCATTTGGAGGAGAATTGGGCCAGATAGTACACTTGTCACAAAGGAATCCGCCAACGCAGAAGACGAACGCATCGCTAAAATCGACAATAACAGTACACACAAATATTTTATTCGGGGTGATTTGATAGACCCAATGGTGCTCTAGGGGTGATCCAATACTTATTGTGAGTCAGTGTAGCAATCCGAGTCCTCTTCTTCATACTCTCGCCGATTCCAATATTCCTCCTCCGCGCGCACTCTCCGCAGAACAGGCAGCGCCTCCTCAACGGCTTTCCACTTCCTCTGGCCTGCCAAAACCTCCGCGGGCACGGGTGCGTCCCGCATTTTGCCTGCCGAAACCCACTTCAACTTGGGGAAAATGACGGAGAGATACGCCGCAACATCCAGGGGCGCGCCCACCGGCGAATCTCCAACATTGAGGGACATGAGGCACCGCTGTGTCGGGCGTGCGTCCGCAACCGTCTTTGCATTGCGCCATTTCGGTATGCTGTGCGCGTTGATGGGCAGGGACAGGCGCAAGAGATGGGGGCAGTGCCGTGCGAAGGCGAACAGCGCGCGGAGCGTCGTGCGGGGCGGGACGGGCTGGAACGCACTGCCGCCGAGGTCAAGCGACGTGAGTTGCGGCCACGCGCGCGCAATGTCTGCCGCAGCTGTGTCATCGAGGTCGAGACCGACGGGACCCGCGAGGGTCACGGATGTGAGCGTCGTGAGTGTGAAAAGCGGTAAAAGGTGTGCGCCGAGCACCGCATAGAGCGCGATCTGCTCCGGATCCGCAGCGGTGTCCGTAGTGCCCGTGGGGGTTAGCGTGATCGCGAGAGACTTGAGGAACGCCTCGTTGCAACGCGCTGCAACGCTGTCGTAGAGCTCTTTCACCGCGGTTGCGGACGTGTCCTTTGGGAATTGAATCGTTAGACTGTCGATGGGTGAAGCGTGCAACCGGGCGAGGACTTCAGTGGCGGCACGGGCATCCGTCACGGTCAAGGTTAGCACCTCGATATCGCAAGGCGAGGGCACTTCGGTCTGGGAAGCGAGGGGGGAGAGAGGTGTTTGGTCGTCCAAGTAAACGAAATCCAGGGCTGGACGTTTTGCGAGGTGGTCCAGAGCCGCGGCGTCGAGACATGGCACCTCGAGGGATTCGAGGTGCGTCAATTGTTTGACAAGGAAGGATACGGTCTCGCAGCGCCCGGGGAGCCCATCCAATGTCAGAACGCAGACTTGCCGAAGTAATGGGCATTGCATAGCGAGGGCAGGAAGGAGAGACAAATGAGCAGCGGATTGGAAGGTGGATACCATCAAAGAGGTCAATCGAGGGCCGATGAACAGGCGAAAGTGAGGCACCATTGCGGCATCGGAGGTTTCCCACACAAGGGATTCAATGTTGGAGAATAAGAATTTTGGTGGCAAGCACATGCGCAGCATCTCGTAAAACGCGGCGCTGTCCGGACAGCTGCTATGCGAAGATTGATACTCGAAATGTCGGACGCGACACGCGTAGATGAGCGGACGCTCCCAGTCACTTGGAAGTACAGGCCTTTTCAGCCGCTGAAGAAAACAATAAAATGTTAACCAGAACTTTCACAGAGCGCCTAGCCGTACTCACTATTTCCTCCGTGTCTATGTCATCCAAAACTTCCCATATATCATCAGGCATGCAGTTCAGGACGTTCATCACGGTGGATTGAGACTTCCAAAGGAGATCGAGGGCAGGATCTCGGAAGGCTTTGCATGTCCGTGCAAGGCCAGCAAGAGTTCGTGCCGACTCGTGATTGAGATTATCGAGCGACTGCTCTGACTCACTCAGGGTCTCGTAGAAGATCAGAGATACGATTTCCGGTATGCAGAGGCTCCAGTGCATCGAAGAGAGACGTTGGGGAAAAAATCAATACTTCACAATATTTGTCTTGTGCAACGTGATGGGCACCGCATATTACTATCTGACGGTCTGACGGTGACGTAAACTGCCGCCGGGCATTTGACACACCGGGGACAGCAAACTCTCTAACTTGAACTAGGTAAAAAGGTGGCTTATGGCTTACAGCTGTTTGCATAATTGATGACAGTGGTCGAAAAAAAGAAGAAACAAAACAGTTCAAACACCTTGGATTGTTTTGCTCATGTCTCGCGCGTTTCTGGGGCGATTTGGCTGGGACTGGGGGCTTTCGAACACTGTAAATCAGGGCATTCTGATGGTACCTACTTAAGTACCATTCACCGTGAGGTTCTATACTTGGTAGTCCGTTTTTAAGCGCGGGGGTCCAACCGCCGGTTGGACCCCCGTCCGGCGGATCAGGATATTGTTACATAATCACTCAAAATGAAGGCCTTGTCCTCCACTTTGGACTTTTTCAACATCTCTGAAAGATTGCTTCATGTATTCTCTCCCAGCCCAAATTTATTTGGACTTTTTGGGTCCAAATTCACCACAATGTTGAAGAGCCAAGTTGACGAGTCTTCGGTCACATTTATGTCACATCACATTGACGCCAACCTCCCATTGTGATTCAACTTCGATTGGACAATTTCTAAACCACCAGATCATCTTAAATATGCATATGAAATGAGTTCCACCCCAGTGAGCCAGAGAAAATGTGCTCCACAGCGAAAACGAGACGAAAAGAGGCCAAATTGAGACTCCGACACTTATGTAATAAGATGCTGATCCGGTTGGAACCCCGCGCTTACTAACAGACTCGGACTTCAAATACAATCGAGGTACGAGATTCTCAGTATTGAAGCACCAGGCGCTCGATCTCGCAGCATCGGGTAAGGCGTGGACGGGTGGAAAACTCGTGTACGACGGACCCCCGTCCGTCTCTCCCTCACCACGCAGCTCTCTCTTAACTCGCAAAGGAGAAGGGCGTCGACATCAGGAAAAATTCCACTGACTATGTACTGTTATGTAGCATACATAGTTACGATAGCCTCATCGCTTGACCCCCTTTATATAGTACTCTATAGCTTCGCGCCAAAGATATATAACACTATATAGCAGCTATAGCTACGCGCCATAACTACATATCATCAAAGCTCTGTAGCTTCGTAGACTACATATTCATATATAGCAGTACATATTCTCAGAGTTTGTACCCTTACAGACCGAAAAAAGGCAAAAATATGATATTGGTGCAGCAACCAAGTAACTAATACAGCTCGGTATTCAGCGTGCTTCGCTCATAGGGAAAACCATGCATTCTATATCTATTTACACAGATCAGCTGAAGCAATGGAAATGGAAAGAAAGGCCGACGTACCACGACCACCCGAATTAATATACTGGAGTCTGAAGTCCGTGGTGGTCAACGGCAGTCATCAACATGGTGGACCGACAAGATGCACGATCTAGGACGGGAGAAGATCAACATACCGACGAGAAAACAGTTACACGATCGTCCAACAAATCCTTGATGTGCCCAGCGACGCCTTCCCGGGATGACATTTGAGTGATGTGGATGAAAGACATGACACAGAGGCTTGATTAGTGTTGAGAAGAAAATTCTGCTCAAAATATCTTGCCAGGATTGAGGAGAACTGCAAGAGATCTTCAGGAGTCTTGAGTTTCTTAAGAGTCGTCTTGGATGAACTTCGGGAAAAGAATGGCGCGAGAACTGGAGAATGGCGATAACTCGAGTCTTGACGAACATGTATCTTGAATGAACTTGAGTTGCATGAGCACTCTTGATGACTATCGATGAGAGGCAGTGGGGGGCATCGAAGCGCCTGGAGAATCGGCGGGACCAGCAGGCGGGGAAGAGACGGTCGTCGGTCGATGGTAGTGGTACGAGACAGAGTGACGACGTGGCAACCAACCAACCCGTGATCAATCACGCCACTGATGCCGTGCGGAGTTTGAATGACTAATGTTTCAATTTCCGGCTGCCTGCAATTGCCCGCAAGGTACCGTCCCTCCTGTGCTGATTCTAGTCCTCGCTTAAGTACCTCCTGGCAAGTATATGAGGTATTCAGCCGGGCTTCGGAAGCGCACGACCCGACCAAGCCAGCAGATATGTACCTCGACAGACACAGTGTCACAGAACGCGCGACCTCGAGGCTCGCGCGGCAGGCGACAGTGGTTTTCGAAGGATTGGTCGACCGCAGGCAAAGTAGGTCTTCATATTTCTTGCACGGAACAATGTAGCACTCTGAAGTTCTCGCCCAAAGCAATGTAGTGCTATGGAGTTCTCGTCCGAAACAATGTAGTTCGACATAGTTGTGCAGCCAGCTATATAGCCTACAAAGTACTATATATTGCTGTGCCCAACTACGACAGCTATGGCTGCTATGTTGATCTATGTAACCAGTCGCGTAACTACGGCTCGTAGACCTTTTCCTGATGGAGGTTACGATCGCGAGGACGAAACAGACCAAGAAACAGACAACTGATTTGATCCCCGCTTCATTCACACCGCGGCGCCGCCGTCTTGTGTCAAGTGAATTTATTCTTCGTCTCTTTGTTTCATTCAACTTATTCGTCCGAATTCAGGCTGCGAATCTAATCTATTCCCCGAAGCTCATTTGATCGCCATTCGCAAGACGAAACTCGAGTATATAACTGTCTTCTCAAGTACGTATTCGCCCGACTGCGTTGATGCGCGCTTACTTGTACCGCGGCACCGCCGTCTTGTAGGACGTGAGTTTTCTTTCCCCTCCTCGTGTTTCGTTCAACTTGGGCTCCGCGCATTCCTACCCGATCCGGCTCGAGCTTGAGATGCAGTCGCAAGACGAAACATGAGCCTATAATCATCTATTCAGGTATGTATTCCCCCAACTGTCTCGACGCACTTCGACTTCGTTTTGCTTTGAACCTGTGTTTCCTCGTTTCAGTCTCTATCACCTCCAAGTCCTTCAATCTTTGTATGCCTTCCTTTTTGCCATGCTGACGTAGCTTTATTAGATCTCGCGCTTTGAATGTCCCGAAACCTCGTCTCATTCTCTTGCGATTTCAAAGCAACGCGGCGACTCCTATCCTCGTCCCATGTGAGTCTTTCTGCCTTTCTTTTGCAGCTTACAAGATACCACCTTGCTCTGTGTACCACTTTAATCCCGCGGTCCGCGATGCCGAAAAGTACGTCGGTATTCAAGAATCACTCTCACGACTTGTTGACAAGTATGTCGTAACTTACGCCGACTCGTAAGGTGATAATATTCCCACCTACTTACTGACTCCAGTTGGACATGGAAATACACGGCTCGGGCTCCTGGCGCGCCGAGCGGTCGGTCCTGCAATGCGAAAGGGCTTCCGAAGGTATGTGCACATCAGTTTCGATTCGGCTTCTTGTCTCACTTGGATCGTGTAGCACTGAGCACTAGGAAATGCCCATCCACTCGAGGTGTAGTGCAGGTCCTCTCTTCCATCTTGATCCTCCGGATTCAAACTGTGAATCCAGACCTCAAACGGAGTGCGTTCTTATTCTCATTCACAAGAGTATTTATCACTGAATAATACCGTACCTGTTACATCCTACTTTGTGTACGTACAACGTACTACCTCAAATCGTGCATCCTGGACCTCAACTTCGTGCTTCGTACAGTCTCCTCATAGCACAGAATTGTGGTATGTGGTCCCATACCCTGCCCATTTTCAACTGCTCCTGGTTCATGGTGCCCGGCCAAGTGTACGGTGGTTTATCTCTTTGACCATCGAACTCAAGAGTACACCCTATACTAGCAAAGCCACTGGTGGCCACCAATGGTTACCGGTGGCCATTGGTGGCCATCGTCAGGTGGTGATCGGCAATGTCCTTCATCATGATTCAGTGACTGCGGACTGATCCACCGACCACCGGGGAGATCCAGTGCCGAACTCCAGTGGACTCCGCCGAAAACCAGCGGCTTTCATACAGTGTCTCTAATTCTTTGTGATTTAAGGCAAATTCAAGATAATTGGGCCTGGTACTTCGTTAGTACTGCTTCTGTATATCGAAAAGGGAAGTTATGCGCTCGGGAGGAGTCAATTTAATACAAATACGACTCAATGAGGGACTTGCATAGAAAGTGATTCAAATGCTAAATATCTACGTTGACGCACTAGTAGTGTACATTTCTTAGGCCCAAAAATCATAATAGAATCAAGCCTTTAGTAGGGCAGTTAAACGAGGCAGGTTCTTAAGCTAAAGAGTTGAAAACTGGCCGAGATTGTTTTTTTAATTCCAGTGTTATACGGTGGAAGCCAGTGAAAACCACTGGGATCCTCCGGAAATCCGTGGATGGTTCCGGCCAAAATCAGCCAGTGGTTTCCACTGGTTGCGTCGGAAACATCCACTGATTTCTAGCGGAAACCATTGAATCGACAGTCGGGACCAGTGCCGAACGGTGCCGATCAGCCGTTTGATAGCTCCACGCGTATTACTATTACTATTAGTCCCAATGAGGCTGACAACGCACAATAGGTCTGATAATTTCATTTTGCTCCCTCATTTCTTAATATTTTCCCCCGGAGTTTTTTGTAGTAGAAACATGTACCTATTGTTTACAACTGTACCAAAGATCTAAGGAATAACGCGAGAGGAAGGTATTGAGAGAGCCCTACCGTCCATCAAGGTTAGTGATCCCAAAACAGTTGTAAGTGTTCCGGGCTTCCCGCTCACCAGGCAGACCCGGAAAAAAGTGAGGGCCTGTGTGTACACTATAGCTCGCCTTCTGTCCTTTCAAAATGTTTTTCCAGGATGTAGGGTACCCATTCTCGAGGCTCCATTTTTGTGGTCACAGAAGGTCACAGATTCCGCTGTCAAAACGATTAGCGAGCGGAGTTGAAATTGTCACGCTTTGTCACGCCTTCGACACCTTTGCTCAAAGAACATCGCAAGAACGTACCGGAAAAAAGTAATTAATGGCGCAGAATATGCGCCATAGTGTTCAGATGACCCCTCAAATTTTTCTGGGCCTGCTTGGTGAGCGGGAAGCCCGGAATGCTTACAACTGTTTGGGGATCACTAACCTTGATGGACGGTAGGGCTCTCTCAATACCTTCCTCTCGCGTTATTCCTTAGATCTTTGGTACAGTTGTAAACAATAGGTACATGTTTCTACTACAAAAAACTCCGGGGGAAAATATTAAGAAATGAGGGAGCAAAATGAAATTATCAGACCTATTGTGCGTTGTCAGCCTCATTGGGACTAATAGTACTGCAACACTTGCTGATTGCTTGCCGAGGCCGGATCATTTTGATAGGAATTTGAACTTCTCACAACACCTGCTTTTTGTGTGATTGTGGTCTCGGAGTATTGTTTTATCACATTTACTATATGTAGAGGAACTTGTGTGTTAATTTTGCAAGACACGGGAAAAGTTTTCACGTTGTACTAGCTATTTTAAAGTCCCGAAAGCAATAATAGCATAAGTACCAAACCCAGGGGTGATGCATTACCAAAAGAACAATAGAGGTAGCTCAAAGTGAGATGTATGCGCTGAAATGTGTCTTGAATGTTTTATACAACCCGGCATTCGAGGTTGTATTTTCTGCGTTCCCTGTTGATCCGTTTTGAACCGTGGGATTGTTGGCACACCTCGGCTAACCTCGGCAACCAAAATGTACGGAGTACGACTTGGGGTGCAGGCCGTCGCTGACGCGCGGCAGGTACGAGTACGTTTTTTTCGCTTTCTTTTCGTGTCAGCCATATACATACAAAATGTGTCAAAATTGTCGGAATACTACATATCTGGCTCACAGAGTTATGCGTCGCCTACGCAATATCCTATCCATCACCACCCGGGATCTGGTGATGAATGATGTTGACGTATAAAGGGGTGCGAGAAAGGGGCGAGAAGAGAGGAGGGAAGGGGAGAAGCGCAGAAAAAGGAGAAGGGAACGGCGATGGAACTGAGAGGAGGAGCAGAGGAGACAGAAGAGAGGAAGGGGGGAAAGAACTGGGAGATGGTGGCATATTGAGGGAGACCAAGAAAGAAGAAGAGGGCGGCAGGGCGGAGAGCAGTAGGAGGGAGGCAGCACCGAATATGAGGAGAACAAGGGGGAAGAGGGAAAGGGGCGGCGGGGAGAAAGATAAGAAGAGACCACTCACCTTCGAAAAGCACATCACATCCGTCGCTGATTCGTCCAGTTGAGCATTTCCGAGTCGCCGAGCTACGGAGAGGCGAGCATGTCGGCAAAGACGGCGAGTGCGCGGCGAGGATGCTGTTGGAGACGTGGAAGATAACGCTTCCGGTGGAGAGAACAAGGTTGAGATGGCGTCCATGGTGTGAAGGAGCTCGCTCGATGCACAAGACCACACAAGCCGTCAAGAAATATCGAAACAGACGAGACGGCAGACGTGTCCGAGGACAGTGATGCAGTAGACGAGACCGTAAGCCATAGTCGAGTGCGTGGGGGTGGACAGAGACCCGTTCGTGGTGAGGGCAGAGAAGAAAGCAGGAGTTGTGACATCAGTCACAGTGACACAACCGCGATGGCCGACATTTTGAGTTCAGAAAAAGAAAATATAGGAAGGCAGGAAAATTTGCAGAAACAAAAGATGTGGATGTTAGATAGAGGCAATGTCCCCACTATTTATTTGTGTCCCAGAAATTCATCGAGATTCGACCAAGTTCCCATGCGCGATGCGTATTAACGGGTGAGTGGCGGGAATGGTGGTTTCACAATCCACAAAACAGGTAGACACAGCACTCAGTTGCAAAAGCCGCCCAAAAAAGAGATGAACCAGCAAAAAATGCGGCAAGAGGAAGGAAATCGAAATCTGTGACATAAGCAATTCACACGGTAAATAAGATTCATTAGATCGAAACCTAATGGATTGTACATGGATTACTGACGGGTTTTCTCACGGTCACAAAGCTCGGAAGCTCTGGCTGCGCCAGCTAAAACCTTGCTTGCAACGAAAAAGGGACTTGAATCCTCTCGTGCTGGCCAGAAGGCCCTGGGTATTTTGTGGGGTCTGTTGCAAGGGGCTCCGGAGATAAGAAAAAAAGATATCACCTACAAAAGTTTTTTTTCCAGACGTTCGCTGACCCTCCCCCCTTCCCCTCCTTCCATATCGGGAAGGTGGTTCCCACCCCTGGGCCGGACCGACGGGGCCGGCTCCCAAGACGTCAATGGATTGCAACTCCGTAAGTTGGTCTCGCCGAGTCCCTGCCGAGTGCTCTGTATGCAAACTGTATGTGCATGCAGAATTTCCCCGTTAATGTCTGTTTAAGTTACTCAATATCACAGTATTCAACAAGTCAAAGACACACTTTCTTTGTTTTTTTCCTTTTTTACCATTGAGGTGTGCAATGTGCGTGTATAAGTTTAAAGTGGAGGACGTGCTCGCGAGTTGTAAAATTTCCATGCCTGAGCCGTGGCCCCGGAGCGTTCCGAAGATCACTGATGGCTGATGGCGGCGGGATCGGCGCCTAGGATATAGACTGTACAGTAGAATTCAGGTGTATTTTGAAGGATGTATTGACTATTGACTACCTGGGTGGCCTACTGGGCAAACAATGCCATTTCAGACCCGAAAACTTTTGACCTACAAAAGTTTTTTTCCAGGCCCCGCCAGACCCCCCCCTCCCCTAGCCGATGTCGGCTATTCTTATCTCCGAAGCCCCTTGGTCTGTTGATTTTGTTCTTGAGACCGGGGCCCGACGTCGATCTTCTTGCGGAAGACGACCGGCTCGGCGCGCTGGATGCGACTACGAAGGCGTAGTGCGATTAGATGCAGGACATAGTCACAGCTTCAGCGTCCAATGCAATGGATTTGTCGTCGAGTAATTTTGTGATAATTCTTAAATTAAGTAATTACATGGAAAATAAGTTGACTGATGGGGTCGGGTTGGGAAATATTCCTGCTGGCGGTGCGAACATCAACACAATGCGGGAGCCTCGGGGGCGGACACAAGCCAATAAGTCGAAATTGAGGCTGTGTGCATTGCGCAGCATAATTGAGGAGAAGGGGCTCGTTGATGGCGCTGACCAAAAGGGTGGAATTGCTTACACACTGTGTTACAATCACATCGTTCCTCCCCCCGCCACTCACACTCACTCCGAGTCTCCTTCGCTCCTTGTGTTGGAAGGTGCGACTATAACCAATTAACCAGTCTTTGCGCTCTGCTGGCCCGTTACTTTCGCCGAGGCCGTCGCATACGTCTGGCTCACCATCTCATCGCCCGTTCAGGCTCCAGATTGACCTCAATGCTGCAGTATGTCCGCGGTATCAATACGTGCAGCACTTTCTATAAAAGCTGCTAAGTACTGGCCCTCCGGTGCTCTGAAAATCGGCCTCAAGACACTCTCCCATTCGTTCTGATGCAGTATTCTTCAATCCAAATACTGGGCTCGCAAATTGACGTCGCTGTTTACTCCACGCCGCGTTCCCCACTGCCATTAAGCTGCTTCTTGCCCACACGCCCTGGCTTATTCCGGGTCTCGGCGGCCTATTTCCTGCCCCATCCTCTGCGCTCCTTGCAACATGAGACCTTAACATGCGGTCTACCTCCGTGCTTTCGCGCCCCGTGTCCCGCACCCCACGCCAAAACACACTCTGCGGCCCCAATCGGATCCCCTGTGGCCCTGCCCGCTACCCCATGCGCTCCGCTGCACCCACCAGTTTATGGATCTCACAGGCCAGGCGGTGTGCTCGACGGTCGAGGCCCGCGCTTGCTGCGCACTTGCACCCACCCTCATTCCGCTAGAATTCACACCTGCTACGCACCTGCCGCTCATCCCGCTGCTCGGCCCGCTCGCTCAGCCTGAGGTGGGTTGCTGCAATTTTGGTGCACGCACGCTCGCTGCTCAGATGCACGCTCCCTGCCTTCGTTCGATGCACCCTATATTCACCTGCTCAGCTCCACGCGGCTCTCCTGATACGTCCTGCATCTTATTTGCACCCGCTGCCTCCTCCGTTGCACCTTACTCACTTTACACATAGTGACAATTATATTTTCTCTCACTTTGGATGTGTGGCTGTAATTCCGGGACATCTTGTTTGTTGATGAGAAGGAAGCAATGTATCATACTTGAACACTGAAGCACGCTGTATCACATTTTCCTTGAGGAATTACATCTGAACTTTGAAGTCACTGCACATGATTGTAGATAATCATAAGATTGCGTTCAGACTGGCTCAAAGCGCGCTGAATGACTCAAAGCGCGATGATCTCTCTGCTGCCGAACTGAGGTCTGGTCGCGAAAGGGAAAACGTGACTTTTCGGTTTGTAGGATAAACCTCACACCGGAAAAGGAAAAGTTTCAGTAGGGTTAGAAAGTCTACGTGAAAGTAATACTATCTGTTTCAAAATTAATTCTACTGAAAGTACCATTTTCAAGATTCCAGAAAAAGGAACTGAAAGTTGAGCTATCGGAGTCCCTGTCAGGACTCCTGAAATACGTACTTTCATCAGACTAGAAAGCAGTTATGAAAGTTCGATTTTCAATGTGCCTATCAAAGGCACTGAAAGAACTATTTCCAGGGGCTTGAACAAAGGAAGACAAAGGAAGAAAATGTACACTGAAAGTTGAACTTTCATCACTGCTTTCATGGTGTTGTGAAGGTACATATTTCGGGAGTCCTGAAAGGGACTCCGATAGCTCAACTTTTGGGTCCTCTCTCATGAATTTTGAAAATGGTACTTTTAGTAACATTAATTTTGAAAAAGATATTATTACTTTCATATAGACTTTCTAACCCTACAGAAAGTTTTCCCTTTTCGGTGTGCCTTGGCAAGCAAGGTAATTGTATCGAAAGTAAGCACCGCCACTATTTCGTGTTGTTCAATAGAACGGGACAGCGTTCGGGGGAGGTCAAAAAAGTCCCCTTGCAAGGTTATTAAGACCGATTACTAACGTACTCGTGAAACGTAAAAAGTACGGTTCGAACACCGTGCATGGACCACGTAAAATGTATGAGATCATTTTTCGATGTTTAATCAGCTTTTTAGATCGAACTTTGTATTTTTAGCCTACTTGGTAGGTAGGTAGGTAGGTATGATTACACGGCACGGTCCGAACAACGAACGCCGGTTCCAGGAGTTTTCCCGGTGTACAAAGCAAGAATTACTGTATCGTTTCGACCAAAGGTTCACGGGGTGTCACCCGTCACCTCAATTGTTCACTGAACAAATAGTTCATTTCGCGGCAATCACGTCAAAATTACCTTATATGGAAGTCCGGCGAATGCCGGACCGAAATTTTTTGACACTTTTTGCCTTTTTGGGAGGAAAAATTGAAAAGTCACCGTCACAGGTACCAAAATTGTTCAGTTCACAGGTCTCTGTCACCCGTCACCTGAACCTTTGGTCGAAACGATACAGTACACCTTCGCCCCTGGGCCTCCAGACACCTCCCGAGCCGAGCTCACAGTTACCACAAGCAACCTTACAGCCACCTATGCCCTGTTGTAGAACCCAGTCGACGTCTGCAAGCGATTAGTACTTGGAAGTTCGAAGTCAATAGTTTCCAGCAACTTTCAAGTTTTACTCTCAAGTTTCAGGCAAGTTGCAAGTATGAACTTTTGGGGTCCAAACGGGGGATCACCAGTATGTGTCCAAAAGGGGTAAGGTCAAACTTCGAAGTTCGAACTTTCAACTTGACGAACTTTTAGTCTGAAGTGCAAAGTTGGTCCCTAAGTTCTCCAAGGGCTAAGGAGGCATCATAGTGAGAGATCATGATTTGAAGAAGGAGGCAGCACCGAGCAGGAGAATCAAAATGGCTGTGCTGAAATCATGACTCATGCCCACTTTTCAGAGGCTCGGTGTAGTGACAATATTGAATAGAATGCTTGTATAAATTTATCAGACTACGGTAGACGAGATCGATACGGTTCGATTCCGGTTGACCGATGACAGATCTTGATGATGGCCCGGCTACTCGGCAGGTTCCTTTTCTTTTTCAAGTCGTACACATGGGGGGTCTAAAAGATCCTTCTGAAAATATTTAAGTAGCATATTAGTATGTTCATGAATGCAATAACAAAGTTCTGTCCAAGGGGAATGAATAATCACATCAGGACGGCCCGAATTTCGGGCCGTTCAAAGATAGATCTGATCTACGTTCCGAAACGCAGGATATCAGCAGCGCCGAAATGGGCGCCGTTATGCCTGATTTCGGTGGGAAATATGAAATGCTATCCTAAACTTTGCATTTCAGTTGCCCTGAAATGGTTCGGGGTTGCCATATATAGTAACCCCGAAGCATTTCGGTGCAATCGAAACTGCAAGTTTCGGCTTAAACCCGATATTTTTCTCGAAATCAAAGGTATCAGCACACATTTCAGCGCCGCTGATACCATGGGTTTCGGTGTTTATATCGGATCTATCTTCGAACGGCCCGAAATTTGGATAGTTCCGGTGTGAATAGTGTGGAGCCAAGCCTCGCCCGCGTCGGTTGCATCACAGTCACACCATGTGACCGTGTTAGTAACGAGACACACTTTCGGCGCGCTTCGTCTGGGGCAGAGTATGGCAACATGGCACACAATTCTTGGAAGCCAAAAGGTTTGTTTCCAAGTGCTAAAGCATTCCCTCCACTCATATTACATTCATTTACCAGCCCGCAGTAATCCGTGGTTGAATTACTACTTATGCGGCAATTGAATGGTTTCCAGTCTGAGACTCTGAGGCGACCTTTAATCAGGCATTTGAGTAGATAATTAATTTATATTAGAGTTTCCATCTTTGAAGACATATCTCTAAATACATCCCATGCATTCTCTATTGTAATTTCCGAAACATCCAAGCTCTCGAAAACTTCCTTGGCCAACTGGTCAAACTCTGGGCTTACCCATGCAAGAAAGGAGTCCCGTGGGCCGACCTCTTCCGTGAGCGCATCCCGAAACTCTTGAATAGCTTCTTTAGGAACCCGAATGCCGCAATCAATACCTCCGAACAGAGCCGGACTCTGTTTCAGTGCATCGGCAGGGGCATGACCGGATGGCATGTCCTTCTCGGACTGGGTTCGAATTGTGTGTTGGTTCCAGTGCGTGCGAAACTCGTTCAGTTGAGACTGTATAAGTGGTGGAAAGATCCAATTAACCAGATCTCTGTGGAATTCCGGTAAAAATGACTCTTTTATCAATGAATGTTGGGGACTCACCGATGGAAAGCAACCTCTGGCACATATATATGCTCATTCTTGCCCCGAAGGATATGCTCACGCATGTTAACACCCCATTTCTCTTTGAGCCACCGCCAGAATGCCTCGATAATGATGTTATGAGACACACCGAATTGCTGTCTGGATAGCGTACTGCCAGCCAGTTTCAGATCCTTTGTCGGTATTGAGTTGGATCGGAGCAACTAATTGAGGGGATATTTATCAGTCAGCATATGTGCTTGAAATAAGATGAACTAACACTCAATCTCATCGAGAAAGTCAAGGAACAAATGGCCAACTGCACCTGCAGTTCTACAATCTGGAACAACAACAATCTTGAGAAGGTAAGCAGTCCACTTGTCCTTCCAAGCATAAATTGGGAATCCGATGTCTCCCATCTTGAGCGCTTGGGCAGAAAGCTTTTCATGTCCGTCAGCGGAGACTTCGTGGAACGGTCCGAGAGCGGAAAGCGATTGGCGGACAACGGTTGTTTTTTTCCGCCCCGGATACCGGGCATTGAACCCATCTCCAAAATGTTCCAGCATAACCTCTCGGACAACGTCCCTAAAAACTGTTAGCTCTGTCTCGCTATACGATAGGACAAGCACATGCCTGGGAACTAGTATTAATTTGTCTTTGAGCTTAGACTTAACATATCGCGGTCCATTGCTTTGGGTGACATCTGGCTCAACCTCGTCAACTATAGCTTGGACGGTTTCTTCCAGAGGCAAGATAGTGCGCCGAACGTAGGGCTTCAACCCGTCCGTTAAACGGGGACGGCCGTCGAAAAGACGGCCGTTTTTGTCCACGGGACGGGTAGACCCGTCCGTTGAAGGTGGGCCCAGGGTCTCAGGACGGGCGGGTCCCGTCCGTCCCGCCCGTAACGGCCGTTTCGACGGGTTTGGAAGAAGGTATAAATGAACACATTCTTGTGATGGCAAATTGGCTACTCTACATTGACTCTACATGTACAAGTACTGTAATAAATTGTCTCCCTTTTGCTTCTTCAAGTTCTCGAGTGCTGAGTGTGCTGCAGCGAGTCTGGTTCCACGTCAAACATCAAGGATCACCCGGAACAATGATGGAATCAACCATCGGCACAGGTGCATTGTGCAGAGACTCGACATAAGGTCAACGGCGAAGGTTCATAAGCCTGAATTTTATGTTCTCCATGCTATCTGAGAGCGCTTAACAGCATAATGACTCCACTCGTGCCTCGGTACGCGATGACTTTCAAAAACCCGTCGAACCCGTCGAACGGGCGGGGGCGGGTACCCGTCAACGGGTTAACCCATCCTAGTGCTGGCCAAAATATGATATGAATACGAAAATTCCATATCATACTCATATCCGTATCGTATTCACCGCCGGGAGCCATAGCATATCTGTAGCGAATCATATTCATATCGAGACGTCGATACGAATACGATATGAATATATTCAGATATATTTCACTTCTCTTTACTTTTGATGAAATCTGTGAAGTTCACGCCTGCTGCAAGTCCTGACTTCAGCCACTTCATGGCAATGTCCACTGATGGTGTCTCTGCGACTAAGAGACCACTAAAAAGATGAACATGGTACCGATCAGGTACTGTGGCTTTTGATGCCAACTGATCGGCAGGTCCCGGCACATCAATGCCATCAATTTGTGTCGCACTGGGCCACAACATGTTTCGAATTACACTCGTTGCAATGTGTGTGCTCAAAATCTGACTTTCCCCCATTGTAACCCTTTGAATACATATTGTAGCATAGTACATTTATTATACTGCTTAACCCTCTGTATCCAAATATATCTGAATACGCTGAACTCATATCGTATTATATTCATATCATATCATAGTCATATTCACCCATATTCGTATTCATGGGACGATCAAAGGCCGTATCATATCGTCCATATCTGAATATATTCAAAATTAAATTTTTCGTATCATATTTTTGGCCAGCACTAACCCGTCCTACACCCGGCCCGCCTCACCTCTACATCAGATCGGCAGACGGACGGGTCAAAACCCGCCCGTCCCGTCCGTCGACCCGTCGGAAAGACGGACGGGTTGAAGCCCTAGCCGAACGGAGGGTATCTTTAGCCGACGTTCGATCCGATTGAGCATCGCCACTCTGTCGAAAAAGGAAAATGCTCAGAAGCAGTGCTTCTTTAGGACGGGTCCCGTCCTACACCCGGCCCGCCTCACCTCTACATCAGATCGGCAGACGGACGGGTCAAAACCCGCCCGTCCCGTCCGTCGACCCGTCGGAAAGACGGACGGGTTGAAGCCCTAGCCGAACGGAGGGTATCTTTAGCCGACGTTCGATCCGATTGAGCATCGCCACTCTGTCGAAAAAGGAAAATGCTCAGAAGCAGTGCTTCTTTTCACGTCATCGCCAGTGATCGAACGCACTCACCCAATTGAGAGATCATGATCTTCCTTCAATCTTGCCAGTTTCTGGGCCTGTTGGAGGCCGAGCTTGACGTATCCTTCCAGCGTCACCCGCAAGATATCATCAGGTGGGTCTAAAGGGCAAAGAAGGCGGTAGTAAGTTAAGGGTCAAATAATGTGAGGAAACTCTTACAATTTTTCGTTCCATATCCGTTCTTCCCTCCGGGATTCGGCATCCTGTGTGTAACGAGACCAGATTGGATTTGGAGACCTCTCGAGGGATTAAACCAGACCAGCAGAAGACAGGTAAACAAAATGAAAGGAAGGGAAGCAAAAGGGTAGGCAATTTACAGAACTCCGTGATAGATCGAACAACGACCGAACCAGGACCCTTTAAATGGACAGAGTACACGAAACCACCACGTATGTGCCACGTACGTTGTTCTAGCAGTTTCGACTGGCTAACCTTCCCCATTTCAAATTCAGAGATATAAATTGAGGACCTTGCCTTCATTTCGTTCCGTGGTTCTTTCCCACTTCTTGTCCACCATGGACGAGTCTAACGCCTGCGATGACTGTGGAAAAGTCTTTGTCCTTCGTCAAGGCTCTGGACAGTGCCCAAAGTGCATCAAACTCGGGCCACATGCTCTCGACTCCGCACAATACTCCGAGATTCAGGTAGGTGGCTTATAGTCGAAGTTGAACAGCTATTAATTAACTGTCTCATGCTTAGAAATGGCCACAGTGCTGTGCCTGTGGGATCACCCGACGCAACATGCCTTTAGCTGCCGGCTCGATCCAAACTTGTGGTTCTTTGTTGTGCGCCGATTCAACATCTGGGACTCCTGCAGATGGAACACCAGGTATGTAAATGTTACATTATTTAGCTCCAACTAAAGTGTTTACAGCACCACTTGGGCCGTCTCTCGTTGCAAACGCTTCGTTCGAAACCAACCAGCACCGCTCTGCATTGATGAAAGATCGTATGAAGGAATTTCAGGCCACCAAGAGTGCGACCACCCCCGGGACTCTGCTCACGACCGCCGTACTCCAGGACCATGAGAACGGCGGTGGCGCTCCCGGAGAACCTAAGGTTTGGGTCTGTTGGCAGGCGCGTGTTACCTTTCTCTTACTTTTGAAGTGTTTTTGATACAAACTGCGGGATATTTAGGTGCGACTTAGCACACACCCCAAGGCGATTGCATCTGGGCTTGGTTTTCATACCAAGGGCTGGGCAGTGTCCAAATTCATGCCGGGTGCGCTTTCATCATCCCATCTACTTATCTGTAACAGCTGAATCCACGTAGATATCAAGGCCGAGATTGTCAAGGTTATTAACACTGAGTGGTGCCAAACCCGCGGTAGTCCCTTGTTGTCGTGAGTTGTTCTCTTGGACTCCGAATATGATTTGTTGCTCATTGAAATCAGTGACGAGGTTGACTTTAGATGGCATGGGAATAGAATTTTGGATCCTGGTACCAACACCATGTCCTTGAACGAGTTTTATACCTACTATAGCACCCCTTCAAATGCTCCGATTTATCTTCAAGGTATCCCGAGCCAGTGGAAGGGTTTTGAACGAACTCGAGGGGCAAAGCGCTTCGTGTGTGTGGAGGTTTTTGTGGGTGTGGATAAGGTAAAGTTTGTTCCCTACAACGCACTCATTTTGCTTAAATCAAGTTAAACAGTGGGAGGAACGAGTTTCGGAACATGAAACAGAAAGCAATCACACAAGTAGCCGCAAGAGGGCTCGAGCTCTGTCTTCCTCATCGACGACGGGGTCTAAACAGCTCCGTCTTTCAGGTCAGATTTCTTCGAAGAATGTTCCTTTGCAATCCTAATAATTTCACAGTTCCTGAATCACGCTTCACACTCTCTGGCCGTACGAAGGCCACAGTCATTCAAAAATGGAGCTCCATAACATTCCGGAAGATTAGATGCATCACAGCAGAGGCCGATGGGACCACGAAACTGGTGGAGGAAGAAATTGTGCGCGGGAAGATTTTCGATGAGCCCTTCAGTTCTGGAACCATGAAATATGCCCATGATGTATGTGTCACATATTTGCTTCTTTTCGATCATTCACTGAGTATCCCGCATTCAGTTAATCCTTGCCAATGGAGACCAGTTTGTTGCCAAACGCTTCGTTAAGCTCAGCGAAGATGCCGGTGAATATGTGAGTATCAAGGCTAACAGGATCGAAATTGAGGGAGAACTGCTGCGTCTTGCATGGGCCCGCTGGTTTTTGAACGAGTTTTACCAGTTCTGCAAAAAGCAAGGGGAGATCAATGTGGACGAAAGTAGGCCTCCGACATTGTTTCCCGAACTAAATGACTCACGGTTCTGACAGCCTTGTCTGTTGCGGATGCATTCCTGGCCGAGGAGGTTGATGTACCCTCAATTGCATCTGGTGTCGAAACGAGACAGGGATAACATGGCTTGTTGAACGGAAACGCCCCATGACTGTGACTAAATACAGCGGCACTCTTGTTCATACTTCTGTTCGCCGTGATCTCCGTTCCTTGACAATCTGTGCATTTGCGCACTTTGTCTATGGCTTTAGTGATAGATCTTTGGTATTTGCGGATCTACAAGGTATGTGTTTGCTATTTTATATCCTCTCTGACTTTGCATCTAATTGATAATTGGTAAGGTACTCCAGCGCAAGTGCGCGGGACCGATGGTCTTGTTCTCTTTGACCTTATGGCACACACTATTGATGGGTATGGGTTGTTTTCACCTGATTTATACTGCAATATTGAAGCATGAAAAGGAATTCCGGAATCGGGGACTTTGGCAAGCAAGGAATTCGAACTTTCACTCGTGATCACCAGTGTAATTCCATCTGTTCGGGTCTTGGATTTGACACTCAGTATTCACTCGCTGGACCATCACTTGAAAACGGGGAACTTGACGATGACGACTTAGGTAACAGGGATCAGGACAACGACAAGGATGAAGAGGATGAGGAGGATGTTCACAATCTGGCTCAACCAGACAATCTGATGATAACGGCCATTGAATAGAGTAGTTTCTACCTCAAACAAAAAACCCCAACTCATACTCAATTAAAACATTTGCCATGACCGGCTTTCTTCACCGGTTTTGCTTCACATACTTACATCACTATGGGGCCTCATATTCTCCGGGGCTGGTAAATGAATGCAAGGCAAGTAGAGGAAATGTTTATATAATTAAAATCAAAACTTTTGGCTTCTAAGAACTGCGTGCCATGTTGCTATACTCTGCCCTAGACAAAGCGCGCCGAAAGCGCGTCTCGTTACAAACACGGTCACGTGGTGTGACTGTGATGCAACCGACGCGGGCGAGGCTTGGCTCCGCACTATTATTCATTCCCCTTGGACAGAACTTTGTTATTACATTCATGAACATACTAATATGCTACTTAAATATTTTCAGAAGGATCTTTTAGACCCCCCATGTGTACGACTTGAAAAAGAAAAGGAACCTGCCGAGTAGCCGGGCCATCACTCCCATCAAGATCTGTCATCGGTCAACCGGAATCGAACCGTATGGATCTCGTCTACCGTAATCAGACACTCACCTTATGGTCTTACATCATCCCAATTTTTTTCGAGGTCGGTTTCCCTTTTGATTTGAGGCCTCATAACCCTAGAACAGTGACAATCGATTGAGCTTGCCCATGTTTCCGCTTTCGGATGCTTGCTTCTCGGAGGCTCATTCTGACCGCAATGATATTGCATGGTGTGACACCACTATGTGGTTTACATTAAAATCTTCATGTTCTGGCCAATCAAACAATGCACTTACAAGTGAAAGAATGGAATTGAACAACACGAACGTTGCCGCAATCAAATTCGGCTGAACGGCACGATAGGCCGCGATCAGCGCCATGGAATCAAACCGTGGGAATGTCACGTGATCACGTGATCGAAAACTTGTATGAAGCTGTTCTCGGACGTTTAGATCTTCTAGACCACCAACTCGACGCCAAGCGGTCTTAGAGTCATCAAACTGCTACCCCATTACTTTGGGGTAACCGCATCAACTTCCACTGGGCCGGTTTTGCTTATCTTGCACCGAAACACCGGAACTTCAAGATTTTCGTTGGTCAACGCACTTTCTATCACCTTCCTACCATATGTGCCTTGAAGATCACCGCATGATTGGCTAGGGGACATTCCAAATTGCCCCTTGTTTCCATCTTTTCACCATCAAGCTATTTAATTCTCTTATTTCCAATTCTTCTGAAACGAATGCGCCGCATGGACTCAGCTTGATTATTTATACTGTAAATTGATTGGTAGAGTACATTCCAGTTTTCCCCTCTCTTCTCCAAAGAATGCAACTGTGTTTTGGCATACCCTCTTAAGGTTTCTGCAGAGAAATCTGACTGAAGAACATTGCTTATTCCCAAAACATCCTCCGGTCTTGACCTGACCAAATTCCGCGGCCAAAGTATTCTTTCTTCCTGTTTACGCTAACGTCCTTGCTTTTCACAGTTCCCAGCACTACCTCGTGGTTTTGCATCATCAAGCTCAACTCGCCTCCCATTTTGCCAGTACTTCTCGCCGTCGTACCTTGGCAAGCTTCTAGCGTTCCAACTCGATCCGTTCGGCAAAGGGACCATTCTCCATCAGAATCCGCTCATCTGTGAATCGTGACTATTCGACTAGTCTACTGTACTATTTCGACCGTTTGTTCACGTTACGGGTGACAGAGGCCTGTGAAATGAATGAATTTGGGACCGGTGACGGTGACATTTAGATTTTGGGCCCGATTAGGCCTAAAAAACGTCAAAATTTCCGATCCGGCATTAGCTGGACTTCCATTTATGGTAATTTTGGGTGATTGGCGAGGAATGAAGACCTTATCCAGTGAACTTTTGAGGTGATGGGTGACATGCTGTGAACAAACGGTCGAAATAGTACAGTAAACGATATTACAGAGTAAACTATTTACGTCGTCACAATGGCTAGCTTGCATAGGTGATTTTAACACTCTTCTTATGGTCCTAGACCCACCCAACCTAGACCACCTCAGTTTTTTTGAAAATACATTGACCTGTTGATTTGAAGCCTCTTAACCCGAGAATGGCGAGACTTGAACGAGCTTGTGCATGCTTCCTGTGTTTCTATTCATCACCAGCAGCGATGCAAAGACAGGGAGACCTGATCTCTGTATCATGAAGTGCGGTTTGCAAGGGGGATTCACAGATCAAATTTGAATGATAACAAGGATGTTATCTCAATGTCAGTCTCTTACTGTGCTGAGTGGCATCCCCCTGATGGCCATTCTTTCAGCACTGGGATCGGGGAAAGTGGTCTAACAAGGGTAGAAGGGGCCACCAGTACAAAGGCAAGACTGTCATCATCATTCCCTGGCAGAGGTGTGGTTGATGGCCTTGTCGGAGACTCGGAGTGCTTTATATGGGAGGGCCGTGGCCTGTCATTGGCCAAAAGCACCCGAAGCCTCAGCACGACTGAGGACTTCCAAGCACACCGGCAAAAGTGAATATTTGGCTCAGCTGAACATGCGCCGAAACAATTAAAATTACTCGATATGGAAATTGTTTCGGCAGCATATTCAGCTGAAACGTCATGGGCTGAAATTTCTCTTTCGTCCATGTGAAGTACAGTGTTGGACACAGAAAGTCCCAATCGGGAACTTCCGAGTGTTTCGGATCAACCGCGGCGTTCATGGCAGTGCGTTCAAACTACAGCAGAAAAGTTCGACTTCAGAGCACACAACACGACTACAAAGTTCGATTGAACGACGATAAATAATGCCATAAAAATTCCGTGAAAAAAGCTTTTATACAAGAGACGAACTCCGAGGTGAACGGTATATATTTCGTGGTACCTATTGACCCTACTGACTCCATGCGCTTCACTCGCACCCTAGCGCCGCCGTCTCGGGTGTGATGGAAGGTGAAATGAGTTTCTTTCTTCTTGCTTGGTTCAACTTATCCCTCCAAATTCAAGCCGTACATACAATCAACATACAATTCCTTCCCCGACTCGACTCGACAATGAGGTGTTATTTAGCCCTCGGTTCCGGCGGGGACGTTGAGTGCTGCAGTGCGGGGGGATGAGCCAACACCCTGTCATGCGCGCGAAGTCGATATCTATGAGTAAGTTAGTATAGTATCTGCTTGTACATGCAGTGAATGCGAGCGCGCAATAAAAATACTGAACTAAAAAGCAAGGAGATAAGTAATCATTTCTGCCCCGCGAAGCCACGGGTCACGTCCTGCAGTGGCCCTGCGCGACCAAGTTGGGAGAATTGTGGGAAAGAGAGAAAGACGGTGTTGGCTCTAGCGGCTTGACGAGTGCATTTCCCACTGTGATATTGAACATGTGGGTATTCATTACCTCTGCTACCCTCTGCCCAAGTTTGAGCATAGATCAAATTTACATTTCACGAATTATATATATGTACAGAACCAGGTAAATGGGCTTGTTAGAGTATGTATATACGTTGTGATTTACACGCTGATTTCGACAGCCGGTTAGGTTTAGTAGTAGTTGTGGGTGAGATGCGTAGAGTCGTTGTACCTGATACATTTTGAAAAAAAAGCGAGCGTCGAGAGCAGCAAAGAGCAGCAAAAGTAACTAGGAAATCCACACTTATTCGTTGGCGAAGCAAACATCGTAGGCCTCTATGCGAGCCAGCGCCTCTTCAAAGTAGAGGGTGGCAAATATGGACGCCCATGGGTCTCCCTGAGCAATCCAGGCGTCCTCGGCCTGCGCGCTATGTCGATTTCAGCACAGCTAAACGAAGCAAGCGGACGATGACGTACCTCGTGTCAAAGATTTCCGACTGGCCGTCAGTCACCCAATAGATCCTACGCGTCGCCTCAAACCCTGACTTGTTGCCGGGGATGCGCCTGAACGCATCTAGGAACCAATCACACCGCGGAAGGAAGACGAGGGCATCACGGAAGGTACGAGCGTATATGGGGTCATCGACGGTGACACCAGATTCGTCGTGGTAGTCCAACGCACAGTCGCTGAACGATTTGCCGTGATGAGAAAAGATACAGAGGAGCAAAAGAACACACACAAATCGCGGGTGAACAGGCCCCAGGCTGTGAGAAACCATTTATCGCCGCTGCCCGAGTCGTCAAAGTCGGCCAGGGAGGTGAGCGCTGTAGCAGTGGCACTGTTGAAGATTTGCGAGTCCGCAAGAGAAGGCATTAAGGTAGTATAGAAGAGCAGAGATACAGTGAGGTAAGAAGCAAGAGGAAATAAGCGCTCGTACACCGCCAAATTTAGAAATCCCGTGCACACTGATCGCTTCTGGATTAAGTACTGTAGTATTTCATTCAATAGCGGGGGCCCTCCGGGCGAACCTGATCACAGTTTGAGACGGTAAATTACTTGCAAGTATTTCATCCCATACGTTAGAACCTCTACTGTTCAAAACCTTTTTGAAACATGAACATTATTTCGATCAGCGGCAATTGCCGACCAGTCTTATCCAGAACCGCCCCGGGAGTCGGTTTGTGGCCCAGATCAATCAGAGCCACAAAGACACCTACAAAGCGCAGAAACAGACTCCGAAATCCGTATCAAAAGTGCTGTGTGGCACCGGTGGCACTACCAAAAACATAGATACAGTACTGTAAGGTCGACGCATTTCTGGCTTCCTCCCATCCTCCTTTGGTGACACAGTCCGCTGTCCTTCCTACCGACTAAGGTCCCCCCCTTCCGAGGCCTCTGAACTGGTTTGTATAGTATTAGTTTACTGTATTGTTTCGACCAAAAGTTCAGGTGACGGGTAACAGAGACTTGTGAACAGGACCTGTGAATATCGGTTGAGAGGTATGATACCAATTAGCGCTGTGTAAGTCAGCCTGTGTTAAATAACAGAAAGTTTCTCACGTGTTATTAACTTATTAACAATTCTCAACGTTACTTATTAACAATTCTCACATCGGGGGGCATAGATTTCTTTTGGATTTTAATTGTATCAAAAATTCCGAGTTCAATTCGAATTGATCGAAACTGTACAGTACCTAAAGTTCATGGTCGGCAGATATTTTGTCCGGACGGACCTGGCATGTCCGGCCTCGGCCCCCCATTTTTGTCCGGGGCCTGGGTTTGAGGGTCAAATTGCCCAATTTTTGTCCGTCCCCGGACCTACCTGAAGGTATATTCCGGGGTCCTGCAGAAACGCGAGCCAAGCGAGATCTGTCAGATCAAAGATTTGATCGCCGGCAACGAACGCTTTGGGCCATCTCTGTTATCTCTAGGGTTTACAGAATTTAGAATTTAGTTCTGTAAATTAAGGTAAATAAAGATACATACTTGTTCGTCATCAATATCGGTTCTGTAGCAGAGACTAGATCGGGCTTGAGAAGACAGGACCCGGAATATTGGCCGATCGATTGGCCCATTCTTCCCAAGCCCAGACGGGCCTAACCCAAGAAGGTAAGTCGAGGCTGTCGGGGGCTCTGACCAATGCTTCGAACACCACTGGATAAGGTGGGATTATCGATAAAGGTCAATGCACATGGACTGTGAAATTTCAGCGCATCAGGTTTTAGCTGAACATGTTGCCGAAATAATTAAAATTACCACAGCGGAAATTGTTAATTGTTTCGGCAGCATATTCAGACTTCTGCCGGTGTGAAGAATGCCTCGAGGCAGGGTGCCCTTCTGAGGGTTGACATCGTGGTGCTGCGCAAGCCTGCTCGCGGGAGAACCCTAGTCTCCCAACCCTAGTCTCCCACAAATACGCTCTTGCTGATCCCGATGCGCCTCGTGCGGCGGTGCGCAGCCGTGTTAGGGCGCATAAAATTAAGAGAAATACCTGCTGCTCGCCTGGATCGTGCAGGGAATATTTGGGGGGGGAGGGGAGGGAGAGAGAGGAAAGAGAGGGCAAAAGCACGGGCAACATGCATGTATTTCCATTCTTGTAGTGTCGTATAAGTCATCATCTGTCCTCTGATCTCTTTTCTTCGTCTGTTTTCCGTCTTCTCCCCCCTGCGCTACCTAGCGCTAGTCTCTGAATGCCCGGCATCCTCAACCTCAAGTTCAAAGTCCGTGCGCCCTGCGCACATCGCTGCTGCCTGTCCTGACTTGCTTTTCTTTTTTTTTTGTTCCCCTTGCCCCTTTCTGCGGTTGTCGCCCTTTGAACGAAAGGGTAAAAAGTCCTTCGCGGCGTTCAGCAACCTAAATGATACCGAGTCCTTGACCAAGACCTGGAAGGTGCGCTTGCCTTTTTTCTTTTCTTTGTGCTGCGTGCGCTGGCTTGGACACGTCGTGCCGAATTTTCGCCACTTCTTGCTGTGCGTGTGTATCGTATTGCTGACGCGCGCGTTGTGTAGGTCTTCACCAAGGTCGCGAGCTACCTCGAGCAGGGGCAGCGCCTCGAGAACTTGTCGTGGCGGTACGTCGAGCTCTTTGTCTTTATCCCTTCCCTATCTACCCGTGTATCTCTCCCCGCTCTATGTACTATCTGGCACTCAGTTCCGGTACCGCTTGCTGGTGCCACCGCACGTTCGCACCCTTGATGGTGCTCTCTGCTCATCGAGTCATTCTCGCCCTCCCTCCTCCCCTCAATCTCACTCTCCCTTCGTTTATCACCCGCACTAACCCACTCGCCCCGCACAGCCTATGGCACCTTCAAAACCTCATGGTCGACACCGACAACGCCAAATCCAAGCGCGAATTCAAGAAGCTGTCGAAATGCATGGGTGATAAACTCGACAAGGAGAAGGGACGGTGAGTAGCGTCTGTCGTCTTGTCTTTTGCTTGATTTTCTTGCGCTTGACTTTTTTGTTTTGCTACCTGCGTTTCGTTTTGCTTCTTTGTGAGGGCATATTTTTTTATGTATTTGATTTTGGCGTTTCTTTGGGTCGGCGCGGGTTGACGCGTGGCGCGTTTCTTTCTTATTTTTCTCCTACGATTTTGGTAGACGTGGACATATTCTTGACGTCGTATCCTTGCTTTCTTTCATCTTCTTCGTACTCCCTTTGTCTTCCGCTTCGTGCTCTCCCCTTGTCCTCCCATCCGTCCCATTCCCTCCCTCCACCCTCCTTTCTTACTCTCTTGTTTTCTCCCCCCCACCCCGCGCTCTCTTTCATCCTCCCCCTATAACCTCCCCCTCCCACCTTTTATCTCTATTTCTCTATTATCTATAACGCCCCCTGAACCTCACGAACAAACACTAACACCCGCCTCCCCGGGCTCCCCCCAGCTCAATCGAAACCCTCCATCAGGAAACCACAAATTGCTTGGTTGCATACAGCCAGTCCTACTGGAGGTGGGTAGCCCCAGTAGCAGCTTGCTGTGGGCATGGTAGAGCCTGGTAGCATTGGTAGCACTGGTAGATCTGGCAGGTGGCTTGGTAGTGCCAGTAGATTTGGCACTCCGGCTTGGTAGCATTCAGTACCATTGTATGGAATACCTGGTAGCTCCCAGTAGACTTGTGAGGGCACTCCATAGGGCTTGAGAGCTGGAGGCCAATTCTACCAAGGACATTGCAGACAACTCAAACAAAATATGGAGAATAGACCACCAGTTTGGTGAGTACTGACCTGAACTAAGTGTTTCTAATTGATTCTAGTGTTCTTCAACATAATGTCAATTATGACTTTGGACTTGGAAATTTGAACTTCAAGTTTGATCTTGTCTGAGTCTTGCTTTGTCTAGACTTGATACTTTATTTCAGACTTGCAATACTGTACTGAGATGAACACTGTAGGCTATGAATTATCTGGTGGTATTCAATTGAATGTATAAGTTGTTGTAGTCAAGTACGAGTTGAGTGTTGAACCTGATGGGACAGCCATGATGTATGTTCACTGTTCTACTGAAATCTAAAGGACCTTTAGTCTAGCTGTAATTTTGTAGTTTTAAATTTATACATTCTGTGAAGGTCACCCGTTCGATTCAGGCAGCGAGCATGTAATTAAAATCTCTATATTAAGTAAAACAGTCAGGAACTTGTAACACGTAGTAAGAATTGAAGCATTAGATAGAAAGGAAGCAACATGTTAACAAGTAAGAAAGGTGGTTACCTTTTGTTATTCTCTTCCGGCAGGCATTGCTCAGTAGTCCCAGTAGCTCTGGTAGCAATTTCTACCAGGTGCTACCAGGCTTAGGTGTGCTGCTACTGAGCGCTACATATTCGGGGACTTGCCTACCAGGCTACCGCTTCTACTGGAGCTACTGAGCGCAACCTAGCAAAGTCAAGTTTTCCTGATGTCCCCGCACCCGACTTCAAACGCAACCCCTCCACGGACCTCATCCAGCAGTGCGCCGTTGAGAAGGAGCGCACGCGCGAGGCGAGTGTCCAGGGCCCGGGACATATCATTCAGAGGACGCAGTTGACGTTTGCGGTCGAGCCTGCTGCTGCTTCTGGTGCTAATCCTTCCTGGGCGGGGACCTCCGAGTCTAACTCCAACTCCGGCTCCAACTCCGGCTCCAATTCTACTTCGACTGCGACGGGGACAGCGGCAGGGACCGCGAAGCCCACGAGCACGAAGCGCAAACGCCCCACCCTAGACCTGGACGCCCCCGCCTACAGGGACGAAGGCAGGGCGGTGCGCCTCCCAACCCTCTTCAGCACGCCGTCTTTCGGCTCCGCGGCGCTCTTTTACCCCGCGCCGAGCCTCGCGCCGCGGAAGAATCATAGCGAGGCGGGGCCGAGGTCGCATTATTCGTATCTTAGCCCCCACTCTTCATCCTCCCACTCTACCTCTGCTTCGAACTCGGGGGGGCGAGGAGGGGGAGGTGGAGGGGAACATGGAGGTGGTGGTAATGGAGGAGGATGGGGAGGAAGGGCCCACGACATGCGCATCGCGCGCCCGACGATCGAGCTCCCGCTGGACGAGCTGCCCAATGCGGAGATGGATGGGGAGGGGGAGGGGGGGTATCTGGGTATGGACATGGAGATGGAGGAGGATATGGACGGGGATGGGGACGGAGAGGGCGAGGGCGAGGGCGAGGAGTATGTTCAACTTCTGCGGCGGGAGGGCAGTGAGGCGAGCACCAGCTCGGGCTCCAACGCGAATGCAAACACTCATCGCAACTCGAACTCGAACTCCAATGCGAGCGCGAATCATGCCGGCGAGGAGAACGAGAATGAGAGCTGGATGGAGATGGGGTGGGACGAGCTCGTCCGCGGGGGCGGGGGCGGGGGCGGGGGACACGGGAACATGGTGGGTGTGGGGATGGGCATAGGCATGGGCGGGTTCGACATGTATCACCACGAGTGGGTTTCTTTTCTTCCTACTTCCTTCCCCGCTTCCCTTCATCGCCCCTTTCTTCCTTCCCCGCCTCTTTTATTGACGATTACGACGTTTTTGTTTTTGTTTCTTGTGCGCAGGACACACACGGGCCCCGACCTCCCGCTCACGCTCGACCCGCACGCGGCGTTTGCGCATCATAATCAGCACCATCCTCACGGGCACGGGCAGGGGGGGAACAAACACGGGGGTGGGGGGGTGGGGCAGAGTGAGGGCTGGGTGGGGGGAGGGCAGCAGCTGTCTCTCGGTGTGTATTTCCTGGAGGAGCTGGAGGAGGGTGAGCAGCATATGGAGCTTGATGGGGGGCACGGAAACCGCTCGATGCCGACGTTGTCATTGTCTCCTAACGCCAACGCCCACACCGGCGCCACGTACAAGAACAGCGCCCACGCCAGCTCCGTGTACAAGAACACCCGGCGAGACGAGGACGAGGACACCGCAGAGTTCGACCTCGCCGCGGAGTCGTCGGATGACGGGCTGAGTAAGGCTAGGTGGAGGGGGCGCCACCATGGGGCTGGTGCCAACAACAGCAGCAACGTGAAGCCGGGGGCGGGGAGGGCGGGGAAGGCGAAGGGCGGCGCGGGTGGGGGCGGGGGTGGGAAGCGGAGGGCGGCGGCGGGGGCGAGTGCGCCGGTTGGTGCGGGTGCGGGTGCGGGAGGTACGGGTGGGGGAGGGGGGAGGAGACCGGTGTTGACCGTGCGCGTGCCAGTGCGCCGGGACCCCAACGCGACCTCGGCACCATGGGGCGTGAAGGCGGAGTGCAGCAACTGCGGGGCGACGCGCACGCCGCAGTGGAGGAAAGGGTTGAACGATGAGTTGAATTGTAATGCGTGTGGGTTACGGTATTGTAGATTGGTGAGTTGTTTCTGATCTTGGGCGGGATTTTTCTTTTCTTTTCTTTTCTTTGGAGGCGGGGCTTTTTCCGAGAGTCATTCTTTTGTGTTACGTTCCTTCTTCGCTCTTGCCTTTGCTATCTTTTTTTTTGTGTGGCGCCCTCACTTGTTATATCGATGGACTTTTCTTTTTTTTGCTACGTTCCTTCCCTTCCCCTTTGCTATCTTTCTGTCCATCCTCCACCTCCCCCTCCCTCGTTTTGCTTCGCACACTCCCCTCAGCTCCATACACCACATCTCTCCACTCCTCCACTCTCTCGCCCCGCCACCTTCGATCGCACTCCACTTCTTCGTCTTCATCTCCCCTGCCCACATGTCGTGGCTTATCGCTTTCGCACCCCATTTAATCTCGCTTCATTCTTCTCTTCTCTCCTTCGTCATCTCGAGGCTCTTGCTGACGTGTCGTTTTTCCACAGCAAAAACGGCCCGCTGTCCATGTCATCGGTGTGTCTTTGCTCTTGCTCAAGTCGATAAATATGCTTATCACACGCTCGCAGCTCAATGCGATAACTGCCATACGACGGTGACCTCGCTCTGGCGCAAGGACGACGAGGGCAAGATCGTTTGCAACGCGTTCGTACCGTTTCTCTTCGTCTTCTTCACATTCCCTAAGTGATCGTGTTCGCAGATGCGGTTTGTACTACAAGGTGCACGGGTCTGCGCGCCCGATCTCGATGAAGAGCGACATCATATTCATCCGTAAGCGCGGCGGGCCCTGCGCCCGCCGCGGTGGTGCTTCTGCCTCTGTCTCCGAAACACCGACTGCCAGCCCAGGAGTCACGCCTGCGCCCAACGGCCCCGCGTCCTGCACGTCTACCTCCGGCGGCCGCGCCTCGCATACCCTCACGCCGCATAGCACTACCACCACTCACAGCTACGACACGCCCTCCGAGCTCTCTTCCGCGCTCGGCCCTACGCCGCCCTACGGCCACCCGTACCCGTACTACGAGCAGTACCCCGACGCGCTCCCCTTCGCGAGCGTCGACGTCAGTAACGAGCTCGACGGCGCCTCCCAGCAACAGCAGCAGCAGCGCGCCAACAAACGCCGCCGCATGAGCATCGACTCGGCGAGCGAGCCGCAGTCGAGTGCCGTCAGCTACAGCTCGTACGCAGACGGGTACACGAGCGCGTCATCCCAGTTTTCGGAGTTCCCGTTTAGCCGCTTCCCCAATATCGGGTACAACGACGAGAACGGCGGTGGGTGGAATGGGAACGGCAGTGGGGGCGCGGAGCTGCGCGGGGGTGGGGGAGCGAATGCGTTCTGGCACCCGCCGATGATGTTGCAGGGTGCAAGGGGGTCCGGGCCGGTCAAGCCGGCACAGGGGGCAGGTAGGTAGGTTGGGCCGCTAGGCCAAAAGAAAAAAAAATAAGGACCTCGCAGTCAATGTCCCAAATAGGCCCCAGATGGCCTCATATCCAATTCTTGTGTGTTAAAACTACGTCCTGAGCCTCTCAGATCAGTGCCTTCCAACAAATCAGCATGTATCGGTCGTAGTATTTGGCAAGGTCGCCTACCAAATCAAGTAATTTGATGACACATGTCAACGAGCCAAAGAATAATAATAATTAAAGGGACACTGGAAATCGGCAGGGTGACGGCCCCAACGCGAGCGGCAACTCGCCCGGGGGGTTCCTGCACCCGTCGATGCTCCCGACGCCGGAGGACGCGCCGATGGACTACTTGCACCCGGTTCCAAGTTTTCAAGCTGTATCTTGGGAGTAAGTACTTATTTCGACACATTGATTATCACTACAGACGGGCTACAATTTTTTTCAAAAAATCTATGGCACATATATGTACTGTCCTATGGGGCATATACTGTCCAATAAATAAAAAGTTGAAATGACATCTCTTGCACCAAAAAAGTTGAAATGACATCGAATCACCGAAACAGTTGGAATGACTTTGAATTTACCAACCAAGTTGAAATTACCTATCTAAACAAAACGTTGGAATAACAGGGCTCGATCCGGTGTTCGGCAATGCGTGAAAAGTAAGCTTAGGGCTGGTCTCCCTTGACCTTGACTCGCATTACTTACTGGTGGCGGGCTGCACCGTCACGCAATTCTGTTTGGCTCCATCCTTTCCGTCCCCAATGGATTCTCTGAACCTGGGTGATGCATCGATCAAGCACCAATCAAAAATGCGGTAAGGATGCGGGATATGCGTCCCAAATCCTCCAGCAACCTTGTTGATCAAGTGCGCCACGCACGGAACCCGACATTGGTGCCGGTGTTCATGATGGAGACAAGACAGTAGGACAGACATAATATCGATGTGCTTGATCCCAGCTATCGACAAATGATCCCGCCTTGCCGTCCCGGCCTAGTCATTTCAACTTGATTTCAACGTAAAATCTCGGGATGTCCTATCTCAACTTTTTTTCTAACGGCGTGTCATTTCAACTTTTTGGGTGTCATTTCATTTTTCTTGTGTATCATTTGAGCTCTTTTTTCTATGTACAAGATGTGTCATTTGGAAGTGGTTTTGTAAGTACGGTGTCATTTCGACGTTGTATGTGCCATACTGTCCAATAAATAAAATTCCGATTGAAATGACCCAACCAACGTTGAAATGACACTGTGCATACAAAACCACTTCCAAACGACACATCCTGTAGAAAAAAGACCGCAATTCGCAGGGATCAAGAAACACGAAGTCGATCCCTGGAGGATGAACTTGACATTACATGAAATGAATGAGTGTTGAAATCTGTGGCGCCGCCTACGAATTTGTACGAAACGCGCACTGTAAGGTCAGAGGCTACAATCGATGTAGCAATCCGCCCACAAGAGAATCACTCGAAAAGAACAAGACAAAACTCCGTTCCAAAGAGGATCCCGTATTTACGTTGTAAATACCCTACTTATATATACCCATCTACCCGATCACCCCTTGTGCCTTCATCCGCGCTGATGTAATTTCCACATAAATTGGTGCCCAGACTCATTGTTTGCTAAATAAATCCGATAACACTCTGTCGCACTCACTCAGTAACGGCCTCTAAACTATGAACACCGAAAGAAACAATGTCATCGAGAACTCTTATTACCTCGGAACCCCCGACATCCGCAACGAAGTCATTTGGAGGATAACTGGACCAGATAGTACACTTGTCACAAAGGAATCCGCCGACGCAGAAGGTCTGCCTCCGTCGCGCGCACGACCAAGTCCACAGCGCGAGGCAGTCCGCGTATGCCCCAGGCCCGCCCGACCCTCGACAGCACAAACCCGCTCCAGCCCGCAAGCACCGCCGCGTCGACCCTATACAGCGTCTGCACAGCAGGCGCCCCCCGCTCCACGAAGTCGACATCGACGTTGGTAAGTCGTTGTTCATCACGAGCATCGACATCGATGCGCTCAGCACTGCAACACTGCACATCGACATGGGCGATGCTCGACCTCCGCCTGCGAAGCGTCCCCATCGCACCGCGACCCACGACAGCACTCGACAGCACAGGCATACGTCAGCCCGCTCGAGTCCACGAGCATCATCCAGTCAGCGTCGGCGCACCTGCACCGCTCAGCATCATCTCATGAACTCCCACCTATGCGGCACATGCACAGCGCTCGGACGTCGATGACCCTCGCGTCACTCTCGTAGTCCACCACGCCACGTCATCGCCCCGAAAGACGCACGCGCACGGCGCCTTTGCATCACCTTTGCACCCCCCGACTCACCACCAGCGTGCGCCTCTGCACTCCCTTCCAACCACCCCACCTCCGTAACACCGCCGTCGCTTCCACGGTACCTGCGCCTCCCACCACATTGGACCTGCGTCCCCCGCCTGCGCGTCTCCGAGCCCCGTCTCTCGCATCCCAGCGCCTCACGGCGCACCATCACAACACCCCGTCCCGCCCCACACTCCCGCAAAACGCACGGCATCCCGATCGTCCGTAAAGGACTGATCGTACCTGCTCAGGCTCATGAGGAATGCTCGTGGTGTCATGGGAGCAGAGGATGCAGTTACGGTGTTCGGAGTTTTGACCACCGACCTGGGAGCTAGCGTCAGCGAGTGCGGGGAGGAATGAGCGGCGAAAGTGAGAGCGTGAGTGGAGGTGAGTGAGTGAGTCAGTGGGAGTGGGTACATGGATCAGGAGTGGGAAGACGAGGAAGTCTGTGGAATGACCGCAGCGAGACGCACAAGCGGCGCACTCCTCGTCCCACGTCCCCCATCTCCAGGCGGCGGCATTGCGGCGGCACTCCCTTCCGTGCGCCTCACCCGCTCCCTGCCACTTTGGCACGCACTGCGTCTATGGTTGGTGGCGACGTCGCGCCTGTCCCAGTCGGCACTCCTGGGCACCTCCTCGCACAGCGGCTGCGGTCGCCGTTACCCACCATGACGTCGTGCGACCCCGCACCCAAGACGGTGCTCATCGCACCTGGATTGTCGCTTCCACACTCCTCGCCCAACTCTCCACCCCCGCCAAAGAAAGAAAGGCGAAAGAAAGAGAGAAGACTCCACCGACATCGTCTCCGTTCTCCAAATCGTGCGCACGCAGGCGCCTGTGATGGGCACCTAACGCACACGGCGGAGCCTACAGGTAGGTCTAGAGGTACACTGAAAATGTATCAGTATTGTATAGATGATAGATGCGATTGTCTGTCTAGACATACTGCTTCGGTACGCCTGCTTCGTGCGCAGTTCCTCGCTCCAGAGTCGGGAGAGCGGCAGGAAACCCAAAGCTCATCAGCGAGCGCTGAGAGTAAAGAGGAAGCGGTCAGTCCACACCGCCGCATGAGCCCGACTGACGAAATCTTGTTCCTGCTGAGCGTATTGACTGCTGCGAGGCTGAGGCAGCTCCTGTCTGTCAATTTACCGATGTGAAGCGCAGGCTCGGTGGGCTTGAGGTCCAAATTCAGGGAGCGGCGCGAGTCAAGACACGGACGATGAGATGAGGGAGATAAAGCGCGGTTCGGTGACAAAGGTCACAGTCATGGGTGACAAGGGTTGATGGCCAACATTTCTTGAGTTCAGAAAGATTGTGGGGAGGCGGGAAATTCGGAGAACGGCCAGAGGTGGGAGAGTTCCATGTTAGGCTAGGTTCAATGGCATTTGTGTCCTCGACTATTCGACGTTCGAGCCAGTAGGTCCGTTTAGACTCAAAATATACAACAGGAATGCGATTCAAAATCAATGAATTACACGAGTGGATAGTGGGTGACTTCCCGTAAGGATAAATCTTTTCTTTTGAATATCGGAGGGGTGCCAACGATGCCGGCACATGAGAGTTAATCCAATAATCTAATCGTCGGCGCTTCCCGCAAGAATATCTGCTAAGAGAACAAGCCCAATCCTCATCGATGTATGTCGAATAGGTGGTGTTCACAATCGTAACATCGTAACAAGAATATAATAAAGAGGACTATCAAATAGCATACAACGACATGTCCTAAGCACGACAGAGCGCGACTCAGCTTCTACGTGACCGATGGATATCAATGTGCTCAGTAACAGCATTGTCTGGATTCAATGGGAGGTATCTATGAGAAAGAGAGGAAGGGAAAGAGTATGGTAAAGTGCAATAATGTGTCGTTAGGCGGGTACGACGTTGCGTATGAGGAATGCGCACGAGTTTTATGCATCGTGGAGGAGAGAGGGGGTGTATCACTCACGGAAACCTGCCTGCTCCTTCGATAAAAGCTGCGGTTGCACAGACTACTCTGGGTGCGATGAGCAGTGGCCGAGGTGGGAAGCGGACCATACATGCCGGCTTTCTTCGTGGCCGCATGGCGAGAGCGGCGTAGGGGTTCTGGAGAAAGTTGGCGCGCATTTCGTAGGGTAGCTTGTGCCGCAGGCATCGCATGCTGGGAGCCAAAGACCCAGACTTGTTATGCGTTCAGGTATGAGGGGCCGGTGCGTGGAGCTCGAGAGGGCAGATGACGTGCAAGACAAAGAGCAGTGAGACAGACACGGGAAGCTAAGAGTGTTGGTGCAACGGGTACAACGGACAATCGAGTCTCGGCGACGCGCTGGCAGAGTCCGTGACGACTGTGACATGCAACCCGATTCGAACACGGCAGGCGGAGAGGTTGCTAAATCCGTCTATTCAGCAGAATGAACAACTTGAAAAATCTGAACATGGGGGTCCTGACCCCCGTTCAGATTATAATTGATTTAAGCTTTATCGTGGGGTCGAAACTAGAAATTCCCAGATCCAAGGTCGATGGGGTCCTGACAGCTGCCTCGGCATCGCTGCCGAAAATTCGAAAATATTCTGAAAATAAGATCTATGCTTACGGGAAGTCACCCAGTTTGGAGTTTCAATATCAAAAGCCGATCAAAACTCGAGTACAATCTTCCAAAATGAAGCACAAAATCTGGGAGTTGGGATTGCCACGGAATTTCCCACGATCAATGCTACCATCAATGCCACCGGCAACCGGCACAACTCAGCGGACTTTGAATTCCGTTGTATCATGGACACCGCCGCCGTCTCCTCTTCGTCCCGCCGCGTCGCTCTCACACTCCTCTCATCAGGCCTCAGGCCTTACGCCTCGTCCGCGTTGGTCTCGCCGTATTCCCACCCCTTTGGACTGCCGCCAGCGCGCACTTTGACAGCACGCAAGGCGGGCCTCCTCCACCAAACTCCGGCGCTCACCCAGCTCTCGCATTTCTCGCTCTCCTGCCAAATGCATCGGCCCCGCAGCACGATGGTGAGCCACATGGGATCTTCTGGGAGGTGCTCGTCATCATGTTTCGCAACTTTGACCACACCAGGGACGGCCGAGAAGACCATAACAGACACAGGGATAGTTTCGTACGTCCTTTTGTTTTCTCCACTCCCCAGTGACCCCACCCCTCGTCCTCATCGACATTCCTCTCCCTTCTTGCTATCTATCATTTGTATCATACCGCCCAGCTCCGATCCTACCTGCCGCATTTTCTTTGCGTCGATACCTCCCATACCTTATCCCACTCTCGTGATCCTTGGCACGCAATATTGTACGCTATGTATGCTTGTTCATGGTACTCCGCCTTGAGGACTTCACCCGTCGATACATTGTAACATTCAATAAATGTGTTTGCATTGTCCGCAATGTTCTTCGCACCCCGTGCCTCAGCAGATCGCTAATATTCGAGTACCCTTCACTCTTGAGCGCAGCGCTGCCAGGAAAATGCTACGATCAATGCCACCAATCATGCAACGGATGGCATCAATCCCATATCCCAGATGGTCACAAATGAAGGAGGAGCAACGAAAGTGAAATCTGTGACATAAGAGCCTATCCGGCAGCGAGATTCTAGGTCGGTCGACCTTTTGATTGGTCAGAGAAGTTACAATCCCAGATCGATAACCGTTTTCTTTCGGGATGTGTGGAAGGCCTGGTGGCTCACATGGTTGAATGCGTCCAGTAACTGTTAGAAGCCTTGTTTGATTAATGAATCTTCTATAAAAGAAACAAAGAAGTGGAAAGAAGCAATATTCGAGAACTCGATAGGATACAATTATGATACCTAATCAGAATGTCAAGCCTCGTGTTCTGCACACGGTAGTGGTGTCGAATTTCGGTTCAGGAAATGGGTTCGAACCCATTTTCGGGGCATCAGATGATCTTAATGTCAAGCCTCGTGTTCTGCACACGGTAGCGGTGTCGAAGTTCGGTTCAGAAACGAACTGGACTGAACTGAACGCGAACTTCAGGTGCAGGTTCGGAAAATCACCGAACCTGAACCCCAAGCACACCAGTGAAAGTGAAAATCCAGCTCGGCTGAACATGTCGCCGAAGATGTTAGTTTCTGATGCAAAATAAAACGGGGCTGGAAATGTAGTCGAAAACAACAATTTTGGCAAAGTTGAATGAGTTGCCAAAAGCATGTAACTAAGCACGATTTTCTGCCATGCCGAATGTAAAGTTTAGCATGCAAACTCTTCACGTTCGAAAGTGATGCTTAAAGTTGTGGAATAAGCGGCAAGTTCAGCTTGGCTGAAAGTCGTAATTCGGTCTGGCTGGAACTAAGGGTTTCAGCTATTAGCTGATATGTAATACATATGGGGCTGCACCGAAACAATAGAATTCAGCCGAATTGATGGCCGAAAGATAGTATTTCGGCACCGTTTCCCCCCGAAACAATGACATTGAGCCATCATGTCGGCCCGGTTTCCCCGAAACAATGGTATCCGGCCATCAATTCGGCTTCGTTGAAAGGGCAGCCGAAATCAGTACTAGTAGCTTCAAATCCGCCTCCACGTGAGTTCTCAATCGGGAAATTATTTTCGGCAACCTCGGCACTCGGGTCGTTGATGGCCGTCCTTTGGAATTGGCGCATCCTATTATTACTCTTAAGATTATGGTCCCGATTTGTTGGGGTATGTTTGGTTTTACCTCGAGTCTACCCCAGTTCGCCCTCTCTGCTCTTCTAATGCGTCTCTCCTCCGCATTTCCCTTCAAAATTCATCTACTTAGGCACACAGCCCCTTCATATTCTGTGGCTTCTGAACCAGCTATTGGTACGCGCGTTCAACGGCACTCAAAAGCTGTAGAACATTGCCAGAATCGTGTTTACTGCGCCGCAGTCTGACATGCTGTTGAACTGCTGCTTGACCAGATCTAGATACATAAAGCCAACGAAACCCTCACATTAGCCCTCAATGTCGCTGGACAGAATCCGAAGGACGTGTTTATCTCGGCAAGCACTTCAAGGTCGCTCACTATGCCAGTGGCCTGACAGCCGAATTCGCCGGAGCGAAGCGAAGGCACATCTTGTCGTCTTCAAGGTGAACGTGAAGACGCAACGGATCCGGGGCCGAGCTGTCAGGCGCGGTCACCAATCGCCAAATTTAGCAACGCAACACCAAGGTACCTCCCTGCTCAGTATTTATTCGGTGAAGCGTTCGGAGTGTCGTAAAAAATCAACCGTTTAACCGTTTGTTTATCGTTTGTTTGCGGTTTACAGGGTCCCGTAAACTAAACGGAAATTTAAACGGTTATTACCGTTTAATAATGTTCAAAAACGGAAATAGTTGGAGTCTTACCACTTATGAATCCCGCCTTAAATTAGTTCAATAAGTATAAAATTGAAGTGGAGAGAAGAAAATCGGATTCTGTAACATAAGCATTTCCCACGTTGCGTTGCGTCAATCGACATACTGACTGCTCCAAAATACGATCACAAAAAGCTAATTGCTTAACCTTTAGCTTAGGCTACTGTACCCTAGACAAGATGGATTTTGGTCAACGGAACAAATAAGGGATAAGTCATCTCATTGTAGTCATCCAGTGGAAATGCCTCCTGCTCAGCTTCCATTCGCCAACACTTCATCCAATCTTGCTTTCCTAATCTCGGCCAACGGGAAGGTGGGAGCGGCGTGTTTTGCTGAGTGAAATCCCAATGCGGCGCTACCCAGCGGAAAATGGTGGAATCATTCTAGTTCCTAGCATTCCCTAGAGAGATAGTGGATTATATTTATGAGTATGGATCAATTTGTCCCAGTAGAAACGGTGAATATCATCATTGAAGCTTTGTATCACACTTTGGGTCGCGATGAGATATATTTGAGTTTAGTTCGAAGACGTGTTTTTCCATTTTCCACATTGTCCCATCACTGGCATAGCACAAAAGCCGAAGACTTGGTGTGTGGGTTAGTTCTGACAGTACCGCGGGACATTTTTGTATCAATGTACTGAATGTGCCGTCTTTGAAATGTGAGAGTTTTGTTGATCCTGTCCCTCGTGAATTCACAGTTTGAGCGCGACATGGCTACATGCAAACTACATGTTTCCTTTCGGTCAGAACATTTATTTTTTACCCCAAGTCAGTCCATTCCATGGTAAGTATGAGTATCTGCTGACTTATCAACAAGGAAGCACCCGTTGAACGAAGTTATCATCGAGGCCACTGACTTGTTTGTTTAGACGAACATGAGGATTAAGCTACCGCTTCAGAGAGGCCATAACCACGTCATATATATATATAAATCTATTGTGTTCTGGATCTAGAGCGAGTGGTGCCTGCTTGGTATTACGGATCTCCAAGGAGCACGCATGGGCAAGCTGGAGAAAATCAAATTAGAGTCAGGTATCGGCGCAGCCAGACATTTACTCGACGAAACATGAAGCTGAAAGTGCGACTGAGGCGGATTTTCTGAGTCGACGCCAGACACTCGACTCAGGGGCCAGGACATTCAATGGAACTGATGTGGTACCCCGGAAAGTTCAGATGGCTGAGGGTGTTCCTGGACAGCGCCATGGTTATGGGTGGAATATTACTGTAAAAGAACGCGTAGCACCGCTGTACTGATGCGATGACGGCGAGTGAGCAATGAAGATGAAATGACCTCAAACGAAAGGGCACCAGGATCAAGTTCGCTCTCCATAGATATGGCAGCGCGACAGCATTGGTAAATTTCGGAGCAGATTATCTGAACAGTGGAGGTTTGTCTGGACTCAGCTGAATTTTTCGTAAGAAAATCTTGCATGCCTAGCAGCGAAACGTCCACACCGGACTTGGCTAGCGTAAAACTCGCCTGTACAGTGGGGAACATGATATCGTCCTGCATGCGGTGAGTTCAAGCTTTGGAGAAATCATGCAAAGAACGCGTACTTGACAAGTAGCGTTGCACTAATTGATGGATCATGACTGCGACCGGCAGAAACCCAAGAGCTTGGGCGACGAAGGAAACAAAAAAACCAAGACATATGCACCATGCTACTAAACAAATCGAGAACGCCCGGGAACACAAACACCTGGGCGTCATCGACTAGATCAAAATCCTCGTTGACAGCCTCAGCATCGACGTCAATGACGCCAGCGGAAGCGTTGTCACGATCGACAGCACAGACGCGCTGGGAATCTCGTTCGAGAGGCCTTGGCTGAAGTCGGTGCGGTCGGAGATATTCCATTCGCGGTGGTGCCGGGAGCGATGATGAGCTCTCCTTTTTGAAAGTAGTCTAGTGCGCGGTGAGCTACGGATGTATCACCAGTTTGACGAGAATGAATTCGAATGTGTACTTCACCGACATTCCCGCAGCGTGGTCTCAGAGCTGGCGGGGGGATCGAACTGCATGGGCCACGGCAAAAGCAGTCTCCGTCACGGCGAGGATTGTCGCGTACCTCGTTCGCGCTGGTCCGAAATTCCTAGCGCGGAAGGCGGGGACTGATGGAAGCGCGAGTGCAGCTGTCTTATCACGACTGAAGCCGGGGGCGATGTGGGGTGTATTGAAATGCGCGGCCGGTGGAGTCGTTAACGGGCGGGGGAGGGCACTGAGGATCAATGTGAGGAACGGGGGAGGGTACGAGTGTGTTGTGCACACTGGCGGTGGTGGCCGGAGCGTTCTCTCTGTATTGTGGAGTGCAGGCTGGCGCCGGCGCGGAGGATGGGTAAGGCCGGCCGCATGACGTGGGGTAATTCTGAAGTGCGCGACATCCGCGGATGTCGAGCGCTGGACGATGCGGTTGGAGGTGTGGGTCGCGGCTACTGGCGTGGGGTCAATCGCGAAGATTGTGGTCGTGGTGGTGGAGACGAATCGGTGCGAGAGTCGGCAACGCTGGTAGTCCCGGCGAATAGTGCACGCCGCGCTCCAGCGATCTGTGAACTGACGAGTGCGATGGAGGAACCTTCCTGCGCAATGGTAACTAGGATATCTTCACGAGCGTTGTGGGAGGTGCCGCGCGCCGGACGTGCAGGTAGCTGCGCCGTGCAGGGACGTCATGGGTGGGCGACGGTGACTTCTGCGTGCTGACTACGTAGAAGTGACGCGGCAATGTCAGGACGTGTGCATCGCGCATAGGAGGACGAGAAAAGGGCGGTGAGACCAGCAGAACGAAGATCGGAGGCGAAACAAGCAAGGCAAAAATAAAACGCGAGCACATGAAAGGCAAGTCGTAAGGCGGGGAACGGTGCTGGACGGTACTAACGAGAATCGAAAACGAAACTCGGCAAAGCTCGGCCGCATCAGACGGCTGACCGGCGTTACATTTCACTTACCCAATATAGTTATTTCCTCTCACTACAGCTATCTCCACATTAATTGACTGAATCATAAGTTGAGCTACCTAAGATATTTTGGAAATTTTGGAAATCTCGGAAATAAATGCTTATTTTTGAGCGGGCACTATGCTGTTTAGCGCTGGCATAGCCACATAGGCGCCATGACAGGAAATTCGCCCTTGATACGGCCGTCAATACACAATATTTTCAGCGATAACTACCTGCCAGAGTCTATGGAATGGGAAGAGAAATTATTGATTACCCCTTGACCTGCAAGGATATATGTTGCCATTGTTTGTCCATCACTTATCTAAGTGTCTATTGTCATGAGTAATATTAATTTAATTAACAGACAGCGCCGGCTGCGTCTGAGTGACCGCTTATTTTGACGAGACGTTACTACGGCCATCAACAGCTGGCGGCCGGCATCCCGGATTGTATATTTATAGGCGTTTTCGTTTTCGTTTCTCGTATATACCCCGTGCTGGACGAGCGGAGCCGGCGGGTGGCGCGTGAAGTAGGGCCGGCGCTAGCAGGACCGTAGTGCGAGTAACCGGCCGAGCAAAACGGGAGGTGGGCGCCGAGCGTAGCAGCGTTCTGCAGCTTTGTACGTGTGGAGCGTTGGGGCGGGCGGTGCGGGAGGGTGTAGCGGGCCGAAGGTGGGCGGGGGTTTCCGGCAGGTAGCCAGCCGAACTCGCACGAGTTTACCTAGAATTGTTCAGGGATCGAGGAGCGCTAAGAGGCACCCGACTGCATCGATTCAGCGAGCCTTGGCGTCCATTGGCCTGAGCGTCGTAGCAGGTGTGACGGTCACCCAAGTGACTCCGGAGAGTTCTTCCGAGCACCGCCACACCACCTTTTCTCTTCCGCGTCCATGCCGTTTCGTCGTTTCTTCAAGCTTCGGTCAGGCTTCGAGGGTTTTCATTGGCTTGGTAGGACCATGATGCCCCTCCGAATACATCTCAATTCGTCGAACTTTCGATTCACCATCTCGCTGTGTCCGTCGCGGGCTCGAGATCTCGTTTCGGTCCCTCCTATCGACTCGTCTTTGCAATTGGCTATCTGCGGTTCCATTCGTATCCAGACTATAGACCATACGCTGGGGTAGCGTCACGGTCATCCTTCGGAATGCGCCCTCCGTGCATCGCAATCCGCCGTACGTCGAGCTCCTATTTTCCTCGCACTCTCTGCCGGTCCGACTACGGTTCTTGCACCGGTCTTCTGCAGTCGGGATCCGTCGACCACGCGGCCGCGCTTGGACAGCAACGTACCTGTCAAGGACGGCCGATGTTCCCCAATTACACTCCATCCCTTCCTCCGTCCTTGTTGTCGTTGTCCCCTCGTCACACTATACACTATATACTGACGCCACCTTTAGCCTTCACTATCGTGGTAGATATCCACACACAATGTAGAGGTCCAATTCCTCAATTCGGCCGTCGCCGTACCTCTGTCTTCTGCTGGAAACGAGTACGTTCTTCTCTTCTTTCCTGCCCCCCCCCCCCCCCCCCCCCCCCCCCCCCCCCCCTGTACTCTTCTCTTCCTCTTCGAGCCCTACGGTTTGGGTACTCTTCCCGCGCAGGGGTCTTCGGACGCGTTCGGGTCGATGGAGACCTCACGACTCCCGCGCACGCGTAGATGCGAGCTCGAGATCGTAATGCGATCATGCCGGGAGACCAAGCTTGCGGCTCCTTTTCATCTTACGCATACGGCGACGATGCGGGCTTGACGCCGCGCGCGTTGTTCTCTCCGAGGTGAGTTTTCTTCTTCCTATTCTGTTTGAAACAAGAGCCTGAGGATAAATAACGGCCCGCCAGAACTGCCGCGAAGGGCATGGAGTAGCACGCCGGCGACACGCGAAACACACGAAGTGCGCGCCTGCGACATACGAAGCACGCGCAGTATCTTGAGAACACGTTCTCGTGCCTGCGTCGTGTCTGCTGATCGTCTGTGCATGGCCGCGAGACTACATTGAAATTGCCCGTGTACTTTTCGAATTCAGCCGTGACAAATATGTTTACAGATTTCTACCAGTCAATGAATTTCCACCAGATCCACTGCGTGTTCGAGAATTTCTTCTACTCTGTTCGATACATCTTCCTCTTTGGAGCCCGTGGGGATACTTTGCGCCAGCTGACGCAGAGCATCATGAATTTGTGCGCTGTTGGTTCGCAAAGGAACAACGAAAAGCCTCGCGTCATTGCCTTCGGGAACTCGAATGATGTGCAGTTGGACCCGCCCGCGACTACGGCTCATGCGCGAAGAGATTTTGGTCCACTCAGAGCCCACCTTCTTCGGGTCAATTATGCTGCGTGAATTCCCCACAGAAATCTTGACTGGGCTATGAGTATAGTCGAAGAACGTGAAGAACAGGTCGCCAGGGTGCTTGGCCATGAAGATAACTTGCGTTTCGCAAATCGACTTGATCCTATCTTCATAATCGTCCTGTATCACCGCGCGCAAAAAAATTCGCTCGTGATAGCCCAGTGGACATGAGCTGGTTTCCCCTGTGTGAATCATGAATGAGCAGAGGTTGGGCAGGGTGAGGGACACGGACCGAGGGACAACAAAGCAGGGGAGCCACAGTGGTTGCGATGTCCACCGTGCTTCCAATCCGCGATCTGACAGTCGCTGGAGCAGTAATAGTGGATCTTACATCCCGAGCATCGTCGAGAACGAGAGTTATCTTGAATTTTCCCGCACTGCGCGTCGTCAATATCAGATGTCCTAATTTCAGAGCGCTCATACCTCGAGATTATCGCAAGCTCTACGTGATTGCAAACCATCCAGGAGTTGCACCCGCATTTCAATAAGATCCCGAAATGAATCCCAGTCGCCAGCTATCTCGGCGTCTTCAAGCTCCTCGCTGCACCATAATTCTGTGGCCTCGTCCAAGACTTGCTCGATCGCTGCGACAACATGGAAGTAGACAAGGCCACCCGGTAAAATCTTCGTCAGGAGAAATCGCAGACGAGTGTCAAACGTGGAGGGGAATTTGGTTGCAATACCAGCCATCATACGGAGGAGGCCGGCTGCGATGGCGGCAGGCAACCACCGATATCCCAGCGATGTGTTTAAGAGATGTTCCAACAGCTCTAGAGTGACGACGAAGGACGGCTGGAGCCACGGATCGGGATTCGGTTTGGAGGCTTCAAGTACGGCGTCCAACGCGACCACAAATGCGGGTACAAATCCGTGGAGACGAAGAGTTTCGAAGAAAGTTTCACGCAGCGAGAGACGAGACGCGGTAGATTGTTAAACAGTGGATCCAGAATCGGCGGCCAGAATAAGGCGCGCAAGATACCGCATGTACGCGGCAAGTGAACCAATTTGCCATGAAAATTGCCTATTCACCACGTCATCCATATGGCCCATCATAAGCCTGGCCAAGTCGTCCAGAGTACCTCCGGCACCTTCGACCATTTCTGCGAAATGCAGAGGATCTGTAAAGTCCAAAGATCCGACGATGCCGCAGAGGAACCAGAGACCTTGCTCGTACGCCGCCTGCGACAACTTGGGAAGGATGGCCCATGTCGTCGCCAGAAGGGTCCTGACCCCGGGTGTAGCCGAAATGATATCGCGCATGCGCTTAGGGTCGTAGATGTCGGCAACAAATAGCAGAAATTTCGTATAAATATCGCTTTGCCAGAAAAGCGACGCGGATCCAAGATATTCTCGGTATTCATGCATGAAGAAAATCCAAGGCCAGGTTCTGGACCAAAGAGTGGGCCGCAAGTCGTTCGGCTCTGGGTACTTCTTGGTTACTGCGTCTATTATGTTGAACACGACGTCCAGAGCTACGGTTGCACAAGCAACGCTTGTTCTCGTATCATACTGAAGGGATTCCAAGGCGAGTGGTGTTGGAATCTGGGCAGGGTTCAGAATGGCATAAAATACGGGTAGAGAGAGGATCTTGTGATGCTCAGCTGCGCTCCTAGCCAACGTCGCCGCCCGTTGAAGATTGGGATAAGACCGGTTCCTACCACACGCGGCCAGAGCGACTCTCTATCAAGTATAGCGCCGAAGTGAGATGGAGTCAATCAAGCATGACCCTGAGACACACCCTTAGGGAAACGAGGAGTCGCAGTACGTTTTGTAAGTCCACTGCCGGGTGATGCATGGGAAGAGAGGAAGAAAATTTAAGCGACGTTTGACGCCTTTGCAATTTGATGTGACCGCGGCTTGATCGCCGAAACAAATGTTAACTTCTGGCAGGGGAAAAAAGTTCACTCGTGGGCGGCCGCAGGAACGCACTTGACATAAAGTGCCCTAAATAAATGCGATAGGCGCAAAGGTAGTAAATACGGTGAAACGCGGGAAAAGAGCGCGCGCGCGAAAATGGTAACCATCAACACCACACTAATCCAACGCGCGCAAGTTCGGGGCTCCAAGCGAAGTGTGCGCATGTTGCAATCCAGACGAATGTTGAAGCGAAAGCCAGTGTGATTGAAGAGTGAGAGCCGCTCGCCAGCAAGCGCATCACTGAATATCATGTGTATGTTACACCGTACAGTTCTGTCGCAAATTGTGCTCAAAACCGTGCAATCTTGACCATAATTATGCTCAAATTCGTGCAGCAATGCCTCTGTGCACCCTGGTCGGGATAATTCTATTTGGAAACCCGGTTTCTAACGGAAACCCCACCTAGCCGAGAACCCTACACGACGGTCTATTTGGAAACCCATCCCTCTGATTTCGGCTCATCACGGAGTTTCAACTCGGCAAACCGGCCGATCGGCATCCGATGTTTAGAAATTCAGGAAGTGCCTTGTTCAAATATAACCTGTGTAGCGCGCTGTCGCGGCAGAGCCCACTAACCTCTTCATCTACAAAGCTAATCCGACGATTATATATCTGTCTTGCGCTCATTTTCTTTCTGGACTCTCAAAAGAATTTAGGGGAAATTGAGGTTTCTGCAGATTCCAGCACGCTTGACTGACATTCCGCGCCTTTCTTTGCTTTCGGCTCGTTCTGGCTCAAATTATCCCACAGATCTTTGCCAAAAAATTCGGATTCGATGATATGGACTAACCAACCATACAATTCTGGCAGCATGGCTTGGGAGGCATCTCAGAGGCAGCGACTACCCCTTTATGAATTTATCAAGTCGATCTGAGCATGTTTTGCGCTTTATTGTTGGGCCATGTGTCTGGAACAGAATGTTCAGCTTTTTTAGATTTTCTGGGCAGTCGGGGGTCAAACCAGAGCTCTAGTAAAATGTTCGCCAAGACTGTGTAACTAAAGCCAATAGTATATAGCACTTATGTAAAATTGAATGAAAGTGGGAGCCCCCATGTTTTATGAATTCATTCAATTTGCGCTATACAACTCAACTTCCTGATTGAGGAACGAACAGACACTGCGATAATCAAATTGCGGCTCAGTCGAGCCGCTGATAGACTCGTGATCAGTCTGTATGTTGAGTAATAAGACAACGGCGTGCACCGCAAAAAGAAATGAGTTGTTTGAATGAAAATTGAATGAGGAAGAGAAAAAGCGGCGGAAGTGTTACTGTTACTCGAGAGCCTGGAAGAACTTGGTTCACAAACGGGAAACAAGTGTCGATGCCTACATATCATCGAATGTGTGTTTTCATTTCGTTCAGCTTATAGGCCTCGATCTGCGTGTGAATTCATGATCAAACTTGGTGTGTTCGCAGTACGACGACTCGAGACGTGCAATCATCTTTTCAGATATGGATTAGTGCAAGGTCCACATCCTCTCCACCGCCGCGGAGCACGGCTGTGCGAACACGCCTGGTCCGTGGTCTGCGCGAACACGCCTGGTCCGTGGTCCGTGCGCCACGCCTTTGGAGACGAAGACAGAAAGAAACTCTATCTCGAAAGGCGAGGAAGGGCACGTCCCCACAAGCTCGTCCGCCAAACCCTCCCTGTGTTGCGAACCTTAACCAGCTGCACGTCCACGAACGATACCACGCCATCAAACTTCTGCGAACCGTCTCGCCACACGCCCGCCATCGCCTCGTGCATCCACCTCCGCCACCCTGCGCGCTCCCCTCGTCCTCCTCCAGCGCGCTCGCCACCCATGCCACCTCTATCTCCCTTGCCTCTCCCTGCGGCCGTCATCAAAATCGAAGTCGGGCTCAGGACTCAGCTGTCCCGTTTGCAAAATCATGCACATACCCGTAAGCCGGGCTCGTCGAGCCGCCGCGTGCATGCCCTGCTCGGGACTCAGCTGCCCCCCATCGCAAAATCCTGGGTGCCCTGCGAACATCCATGTGCAAGCCGAGGACATGTCAGTGTCGATGCCCGTGCGACAGCCGTGGTATCGACGAAGGCCGACTGTGAGTGCGTCATGACGCTGCTGCAGAGGGGGGAGAGCGACAAGGGGCGTTTATTCACTGATGAGCATGTTAGTCAGGTAAGATGAAAAGATGGAGTCAGGAGAAATGGATCCGGAACTGGTTCGAGTCTACATGGCGCAGCGGAGGGATCAATCCACTGATTGGTGAACGACTGGAGTTGGCCGTGACTCGAGGATTACAACGATTGATCACACTGATCAGACATGGTAAGTTTGGAGGGAATAAAAAAAAAAAGCGGGACGTACGCGTTTGGTTCTACCATGTCAACTCATCGGACGGATTTTCTACGGGGTTGCAGTCGCACTAATAAGTCAAAATCTGAAAAGGAATGTTGATGCAGCTCCTCAATGGAGTCTACATAGAGTCACTCACCTGAGATCTGAAGTGTACTGACGAAGATAAAGACGCAAGTGATCGTGAATTCGTCACTGGGCCCAGGTCGGGAGATTCAGATGCGGAGCTCGAGGTATGGTGTAGCGCAGCACGTGGATGTCGCAAATGAGTACCGGAGTCGTGTGGAGTGAGTACCGGAGTCGTGTGGAGCGTTGGGGAGGGTAAGCGGTACAAGAGAGCCCGAAGTACCTAGCGAAAAGGCCATAAGAGTAACAAGACTAGACAAATCGGCATCACAGAGATCCAACGCGCACGCTTGTCTTGTTTGAGGGAAGCCAGAGAGTATACATTGTCTTGTTTGCGGGAAACCAGACGAATCTGAGCGCTGACTAGACGGATCGACAACACAGACATCCACCAAGCCGCTTGAGGTTGAATATCTTGTCTTGTTGGTGGTAAACCGGAGAGAGTACGCTATCTTGTTTGCGGGAAACCAGAGGCATCCGAGCGCTGAGTCGGAAGAACGACGTGGGGAAAGAGAGAGAGCAGGAGGACCCCGGAATATACCTTCAGAGGGTAGGTCTGGGGACAGACAAAATTTGGGCAATTTGGCCCTCAAACCCAGGTCCCGGCCGGACAAAATTGGGGGGTCGAGGCCGGACATGCCAGGTCCCTGTCCGGCAAGGGGCTCCGGAGATAAGAAAAAAAGATATCACCTACAAAAGTTTTTTTTCAGAGGTTCGCTGACCCCTCCCCCTTCCCCTCCTTCCATATCGGGAAGGTGGTTCCCACCCCTAGCCCGGACCGACGCGGCCGGCTCCCAGGATCCATTGATGTTGGTCTCGCTGCCGAGCAGCGAGTGTACCAATGGCTTACTGATAATACCGTACGCAAACTGTACTATGTGCATGGAGGGTTTCCCTGTCAATTGCCTGGTACTTAATGTCCAGTGTTAAACAAGTCAGATACACTTTCTGTGTTTTTGTTTCGCCATTGAGGTATTGTATTTTAAGCTAAGTAACTTGGAGCGCATGTGTAAGACTGTAACTTGGAAAAAAAAAAGTGGAGGACGTGATTGCGAATTTTGCCAATGTTCAAGTTGTTGCCTGAGCCGTGGTCCCGGAACACTCTGAAGATCTCTGATGGTTGATGGCGGCGGGCTCGGCGAGGGTCGATGCTTGGGATATCGACTGTAAAGTAGAAGAGAGGTGTACTTTGAAGAGTATAGTGCCGATTGGTTACCTAGGTGGTCCTACTAGGCAAACAAGGCCATTTCAGACCCAAAAACTTTTGACCTACAAAAGTTTTTTTCCCGGCCCCGCCAGACCCCCCCCTCCCCTAGCCGATGTCGGCTATTCTTATCTCCGAAGCCCCTTGCTGTCCGGACAAAATATCCGCCGACCATGAGCTTCAGGTAGGCTACATTGCCAAAGGTTGCTTGGCTTGGTGGTTTCTGGTTCCAACGACTTCTTTAAAGCTATATCCGGCAGTTGCGCGTTCAACCCCCCGTCTAGTTTTATTTTCCCGCTCAGTTGCCTGACAAATCCATATTTGAAGGCGCTAACCAGATATAATCATTCCTTTTCTTTTCGTTTTAGCTCAAAATTACAGAAAAGGACAAAAGGAGCAGCATTTAGGTGGTGATTCTGGCGCGTAATTCGACGATGATCTGGAATAAATTGCTGCTTAGGTGCAAATTTTAAACCAATTGCATTAGGCAGCAAAAAAGTCGATGGTATACATGTTCCGAGACAATAACCGGGCTCGGAGGACCCATATCCAGCGCCCTGGGCGAAAAATTGGATTTTGGCTAGGCTAGGCCCTGTCCGGACAAAATTGGGCCCAACCTTGACAAAACGTGTCTGGACAAGAATGGGCCGATCGGCCGATGTCGGAACCTAGCCTTCAAAGGTATATTCCGGGGTCCTAGAGCAGGAGAAAGCAGGACGCAGCAACCAGCCATTTGATGGTTGCTAATCACGCCATTCGTGAGATCTTGGTCCAATTGGCAATTATTCCGAACACATGTAACAAGCTTGACAAATCTATTCTGAATAAAGCAACGAAAAGATGAGAGCTGCGAGAGGGATAATTCTATTTGGCACCCCCAGGTGCCGCAAGCACCCGGGTGCAACTATTTGGCACCCGAGTAATCTAATCGCCCGAGTGGACGACGAAGCTCGGCTTCTTCGAGCTGATACTTGGTGACCGAGTGCACCGAAGTATCAGTGACTGAACTCACGTCCGGCGAGGACTCAGTCCAAGTGGGTTTAGCCGAAACGCGACTCCCGAGTGGGAGCCCGAGTGCATTAACAGGTACGTGATAAGTATCATATAGTAAGGAGGGCGGTAATGTAGAACCGAGGGGAGGAGGCAAACGAAGTGAGGTGAGGGAGGAGCCAGAAACCGGGTATGCCTAGTCATCGTAACGGAGGATGGAGATGGATAATGAGTTTTTTTTTTTTTTTTTTGATATAAGTGGGGGGGAGCGAGCCGCAGGGGAGAGAGAAAAAGATATAAGAGAAGAAGCGTACTAAGAGGGAGCTAACGGAAAAGCGAGGGCACCGATGTGCCTAGGGCCGTCGTGCGCCGAGCGGCCTGCAAAAAGCATGGATTGGAGTAGAGTCGGGTTCTTCCGCATGTAGATCTGGAAAGCGGCGGACGCCCAGCGGCCGATCGCCTGGATCTTCTCGGGAGCGACTCCCGCCTCTGCGAGGGATGTGGCACCGCCGGCCCGCAAGGAGTGTCCGGCCACATCCTTATCGAAGTACTTGCGGAGGCGGCCAAGGAACCAGGAGCGGGTGGGGATGGAGCCGTCCTCGCGGACGAAGAGGGCAGGGTGGTGGGGGAAAAGGGTGTCGCGTGACGCGAGGTATTTCTGGACTTTCGCAACGGTGTCCAACTCGGCATCCTCTCGGGAGACGATGACGATTTGGTTTCCCTCAAAGAAAACGTCAGCCTTGTGGCCGGGGAGGAAGAAACCGACCGAAGTCTCAGTGAATTTAACGGAATTGCGTAAGATGACCTTCTTCCAGTTGCCAGGCAAGCTCACCGAGGCGCATGAGACCATCGAACCCAACGAACAGCATCGCCAAGAAAAGCCCGTCGTCGTGGGACTGTTCTGGCTGTGCTGCGATGACTTGGACGACTATGCGAAGGTCAGTGGTGGCGAGGGGGCGTTTGCGCTTCGCTCCCTTCCCAAACAGCCGCTTCCCGCCCTTGAGTGTCCTCCTGACAATTGGGGATGAGCGGACCTTGCGGACGTCCGGGAAAACATCCTCGAGTTGGTTGCAGATGCCGGAGAGGTAAGAGTCGACGGAATCTGGTTTAATAAAGTGACACATGTAGATGACAAAGAAGGACATGGTGTCCACGGTAGGTTCGATGGGGAAGGCGTGCTGGGTGCAGAAATTAATGTACGAGTTGAGAGCGGAGGAGTAAGTGAGGTTGGTAGATTTGTCAATAGCATAACCGAGAGCAATAGCTCGTTCGTGAACGAGCTTTGCAGTGGACCACGTCGGCCTCTTGGGCTGGCGCGATCCGGGCGTCAACTCGAAAATCATAACTGCGCTGCCCCCAGCGCATCTCGAGGGGGTGTAAAAGGGTGGATCGTCAACCCGGGGACGAGCGCGATCGCGATGTCATTCTTCCAGCGGGAGATTGCGTCGGCTACGGAATTGAGTTTGCCGGCGACGTGGAGTACACGCAAATCAATGTCTCGAGCGAGGAGGACGTCTACCGCGGACTTAAGGATGTCGTTATAGGCTGGGAGAGCCTTCAGCGAGTTGAACATGCTGACCGAGTTGGAGCTGTCAGTGTAAATGGTGAGGCGCGCGCCGGTGGGAAGAAGGGTGGCTGCGTGGTGCAACGCTGCGCAGACACAGAGGGCTTCATAGAAGAAAATCTTCAGGGCGGGGTTAATGCCCGTGGGAAGGCCTGACTGAAAACCCAACCCCAATGCGGGGATGTAGAACCCCATTCCTCCTCGACCGTCGCCGTGAGTAGACGCGTCACAGAAGATCCGCAGGTTCGCCTCGTCGGGGTGGAAATCGACCGACTTGATGAGGAGAATGCCGTCGGCATTCTCGACGTGGTCCGCGAGCCACGTCAAATCCGCACGAACCGCTTCGTTGACGAAAATCGAGGCCTCGGCTCTGTCCTTGCCCTCCATCTTGGCGTAGACATTGCAGAGGGCCGGTTTGAGCAATGGGAAGACGTTGAAGACCCAATTGGCGTAGCCTGCCAAGGCCTGCCACTCATGGAGAGTGCGCCTGACTCCGTGCTTCGACTTGGCGGTCCAGCGCCGCAGCTCCGCTACGAAGGCGGCACGGGCCTCGTCGGGTATGGTGACACGCATCTTCCGAGAGTCAACGAGGAAACCGATAACGACGAGCTCGACTCCGAATACCTGCTTGTCTTCGGAATGGGGGATTCCGAGCGCATCCCAGAGCGTCAGCAGACGGGCCTGGTTCCGTGGGAACCAGCGCTTGTAAGGCTCGTAGAATTGCATCTCGCGCGCGTGCTGAGCAGAATGGAAATCGTCCATGTAGGCGAAGAGGAAAGGGATAAGGTACACCACCATGGCAATCCAGAGTATAAACCCTGCCAGCGTTGTCCAGATCGGGGGCGATGCGGCGCTGCCAAAGGTGGCTGCTCGATCGACGTGAAACTTCCCCGCGATACAATAGACTTGCTAAGGTTGCCACAGCACGTGCATAGGGAGGACCTTGAAGGCGCCCTTGACGTCCGATTTGAAAATGAGAATTTCCTCATCCGGCCCCAGGGTTCGGCGGAGTTCACGAAGATGGTCCGCGAGTTCGCGGATCCCGTCCATTCGCGTCGGGTTCGTCTCGAGGCGCGAGATGGTGGAGTTTCTGGAGAACTCGCCGCCGCTGAAGTCTGTAACGAGCCTGAATTTCTCCGAGTGAGGTTTGGGGACGGCATGGATAGGGATGGCGTGCATGCCCGGGAGGAGAGAGGGGAAGGCTTCCGAGAAGCGCCCAGCCTCGATCTCCTCATCCCGTGTCTTCTCCAGAAAAACTTGCTCCGCGTCAGAGCGGACCTTCCGGGAGCCGTTGTGAGTGACCGGATGCGTGGGGTTAGGTGTAGACCACGGCCAGAAACCCTCTCGTAGTCCCTTACAAAAGGAGGCGACGAGCGGGCGGTTGGGATGAGAGGCAAGGAGGCGCTCAAACAGCGCAACATTTATGGGTGTCGAGATAGTGAATAAACGAGGGTTCCGGATGACGGTGTTGACCAACGCTCTATTGGCGAACGCTTCGAGTGGGACACCCGGGAATGGAGGGTCCACTTCCGTCCCAAGCGCAGTCTGGCTCGTGCGGCGCTTGCCGTCCGACCACACAAACTGCCGGAGGTAACGCGGCCTCGGCGGCGCAACCTCAGCGAGCGCCTCACTTGGGGCACTCGGTCTCGGGGTGCTTCTTCCCGCATCCCGCGCAGACGTGGAGGTGTCGACAGTCGTCGCGCTTGCACTTGCCAGCGTTCCACAGCCGGCAAGGTTCGTTGGACTTGCCCTTGGGAGCGAGGGGTTTCTTTGCGTTCCCTTTTCCACCTCCAGCGCCGTTGGGCGATTGGGCCTTCTGGCGTCCTTGGCCTTCGGCGCCGGACTCGACGGCCAGTCGGCCCATGGAGCTAAGGTGCATGGTCTCGACGGCAGTGAAATGGTGGAACTGATCAAGCCCGACGTCTGCTCGGCGGCTGGCCAGGAGTCGTCCTGCTTTCTCGAATGCGATGACGCGGTGATGCTGGGAATCGTGGACAGCGGCAAACTTGCCGAGGATATGCATCCCCCACTCGCGGTACTGCGTGTGGAGGTGGGGGAAGACGGTGAGCCCAGCTTCGACGGTCTGCATCCAGGCGAGAGTCCAATCGGACTGCGTGACGACGGCTCGAGTGGGTTTGTTGGCGCTAGCGCCATTGAAGGTGACGTCGAGGTTGCCGACGGACTCGGTGTGTGCAGTGCTCGGGGTGATACTGTACATCCCAGTGAGGACTGCGTCAAGGTCGACGGCTTTGTTCGTGAGGACTCCTCACGAACAAAGCCGTCGATGGCTCCGGCTCGGAGCCGGAGCCATTGTGATTCAGGGAATTCGACGCGAGTGCGAGAGAGGAGGGAACGGAGTGCACTCTTAGTATCAACTCCATAAAGACCGAGAAGTCGGACGGTCTCTGCGAGGTCAGCTCGCAGGGGTTCAGTGCCGACGAGGGCGTCGTGCTTGACCCATGGGAGTTCGTCCTCGTCGAGGGTGAATTTACCCCGCTTGGCAGCTGGCTCGTCGTCGTCTCCGTCAGGGCTCGTGGCACCGTCGCCCTCTTCTTCGCCGTCGGCTCCGGGGAGAGCTCGCTTCTTCCCCAAGGCCTTGGCCTTTTCTTGGTCTCTAACCCACTGGTCGCATCTGTCCATATACGGCTCCATGAACTTCTCGATTTCCTCGACGGAAGGAACGGGCCCAACAACGCCGGAGGGCGAGGTGGTAGGTTCTGCAAAGACGTTGTGGATGGCGTGAGTGACAGCGGTCCGAGACATGGTGCCGGCCTCGAAGGCAGCGACGAAGGTCTGGCAGCGCGCGGAAGTGTCGGGGATTCCATTGGTCATTGAGAGGCAGTCGTACGAGCGAGTGGCGAGTTGTAAAGAGCACGAAACTAGTGACGCGTGAAGCATTTAGTTTCTGCGAGACGAAGCTAACGCGCCGAATCTCGTACCTAGTGACGCGTGAAGCAACGGGTAGAGCGGCGGCTCAGGGCTTCAATGGTGCACGAAGAGATTCAACAACCAGCTAGACAAGTCTCAGCACGGTTGTGTGAAGGAGGATATACAAAACTCGGAACGTCTGAACATTCCCAAATACGGCACATTTACTACAAACACGGCACATTTATGTGAATGTGCCGTGTTTGATACGCCTGCCATCCATGTGTTTTGATCGGCCATCAGAAGGCCATCACATCTTTGTAGTTCTACACAAAAATTGTACAGATTCTTCACTGGCATTGCAATATACCTGGGAACCCTAACTCTAATCCCTAACCACCTAACCCCTAACCCTGACCACTAACCACTAACCCCTAACCTGAACCCGAACCCGAACCCTAACGTTAACCCCCCCCCGCACACGGCGGATACCGAGTCGTATTCGACACAGATGCCAAGCACATCAACGTTTGATGCGGCCGGTTGATGGCCATGATCTTTTCATGACAAACACAGCACATTTTCTGCCGAATGTACTGCCTTTGATCGAATGTGCCGTGCATGCGGTGGAATGTGCCGTGCTTGGAATGTACGTACGTTCCGAGTTTTGTTGGTCCCGTGTGTGAAGTACGGGCCACGGGCATACGTACTTGAATTGATTAGCAGTAGACGGTCGACGCGACTGCGATAATCAAGTAGTAAGTTGTTGGTTTCGGCGTGGGATCTGAGACAGAAAGGATCTCGAGTCAGGTCCCCGAAGCCCAACGAACAGTTTCTCCCGGAGAGACTCACCTAGGACAACGAGCACGGAAGTGAGAGGTGAGCGCTCTGCACTCGCTCTCGTCCTAAGTACGAGCAGAGGTTGGCCCAAGCGCGTATGAGACACAAAGGGGCACGGCTCCCTATTGTGCTTGCTTGAGCCGTCCATCTGCGACGTGCCAACTTGGCCTACCGAGGTCCAAGCTCAACGCGTTTTACGCGCTGAGGTTGGCGAAGACAAAGCAGACGCGGCGATCACAGACTCGGGAATTCCCAGTCGATCGCCGGGCTGATTGCCTGTGTGAAGTCGGCGCACGGGCCGATTAGACTCGAGTAAACGTTCCTTTTAAACACCAAAAATTTGCCAATTTGATAAGATTGGAGATAAGATCTGAGCACAGTCACAAGTCACAAAGCCCGGTGTGCACTTTCCCATCAGTCACAGATGGGAAAGTGCACACCGGGGATTTATGCAGCTTCATCCGCACAGCTTGAGGCATCTCGAGACATGTATTCAGCTACTAGACCTATTTACAGGATATTGTATGAAGCCAGAATCACAAAAGAGCTTTCAATTGAATTGTTATTGACAAAAGAAATCTCAAGCCAAATGTGTGTTTGCCGCCGATAGCCTGCGTATTTCGGTACATTACGGTGAACTACTGCAGACTAGGGCACAACCGCACATTGTGACCAACTTGATGGCATCGGGAACATCGGTTCTGACGCCGTTGTGAAGTCCCTTGCGAAGGATCGGGATTAGGGCTGCCACCCGTGCCGTGACGGCAACGGCTGTCGATTCGACGGCCGTTTCTCTTTGTCTCGAAGCCTTGACGGGACGGGACGGGCGACAGGACGGCCGTCGCGGCCGTCTCGACGGGTAGGGTGGGAATTCAAACTTCATCTTGCCTTTCGACCCTAAAAAAATGCGGATTAGGACTGCAATGTGATGGGTTTAATTCCTGCCTGTTAACCCTGATGTCTTCATCTTTCCAGCGAGAGAAACCAACCAAAAGCCTGAGTTGCACATCGGCAATCAATGTCGGAAATTGCCGAGAACCCAACACAAGCAATATACCGGCTGTTTGGAGCCAGGAAAAATGTAAGGCGTGCAGGAAAGCATATCCTTTCCAATGTAGAAGTCTCTATGGAATAACTAATGACGAAAAGTGTCAGTTAAGAGCCAGATTCATATGGCCCGTGGAAACGGCCGTCACGGCCGTCGTTTGACGGGCCGTTGCTTGATAAAAAAAATGGCTGACGGGACGGGCACGGCACCCGTTCGACGGGTGCCGTCGACCCGTGGGCACGGCAACGGGCGGCAGCCCTAATCGGGATCCTGGATCCTAGCCCCACCGCCTCGAGGTCTGCCCTCTGTAACACCTGTCAGCCGCTGTGTCGGTGGCCTACCTTTGCGCCCAATAACAGGTGGGTCATGAACCATTTCTTTCCTAGCCTGCTCAGCCGGTGCGCGTCTCGGGGAAGAATAAATAAACCACGGCCATTCCAAAGTCCGGATGATGCTCACTGTATTTCGTCTAGCCTCGCACGAAGATCTTGCAGTTGTTCATCCGTCTGAATTCCACTGGCAAGCGACCGGACGTCTGCAAGAATGGCATTGTACGCAGTGCGCTGTCCAATTGTCCGAGTGGGTGGAGGTGGGGTTCCGTTTCCGTTCACAACAGCGCGCGAGGAGACCGGGTTTGCGATAAGAGGCGCGGGAATGGAAGCAGTATTGAAATGAATTGTGTGGCTTGTCTGTTTGCGATACGTGACCTCATGCACATTCAGATCCGGTTTCTGGTACCAGCTAGAAAGTAAGGTAGTTAGGACGAGAAAAATCTGACATGTGAGTGCGCACCGGCGTCTGATTAATGAAATATGGAATGGAAGCCCCGGGATTTTGGCCCACGCAACAAGATAATGGCGACAAACAACACCGAGATTGTTACCCATGCAGCAGTCGCAGAAGTATCGGCCGTCTGGAAGAAGAGCAATAATGTGAACTGCCCCGCTTTCGGTGTGGGTGATTTTGAGGAGATGAGAGGGAATAACTCCCTGATCCCGAACGAGGCGCAGCAGAAATCTGGTCCCAATATATGCTCTGTCATTAGCTTTGCTGGCCGAGCGTCCTGTTTACGCTTTACACCGGCGCGGAGCGGGCTGAACATGAGCTCTTTAACCTCGGCCTTCGTTGCAAGGCGGGGTGGCGTGCAAAGGTCAATGACGCAAGGGGGTGCCGGCCCGTGAATGCCGGACCGGACCCTGGGTGGTTGGTTGGCCGGCCAGGTCCGTAAAAAAAATTTCCAGTAGGAAAATTTTCCAGCTTGAAAACAGCTTATAATGGCATATTTGGTATCAACATGGTCTTTGAATGTCTCTAGTAGGCTAGTAGTAGGCCCACTGCAGTCGCACTGTAGTTTTCCTCACGAATCGGTAGTATGACGTGCAAAAAATCACGCGCCAACTTGACTGCTCTGCCGCCATCAAGCCCATCAAGCGCAAATTTTTTGCACGATGACGACCACAATGTACGAGCCAGCGGGTCTCGTATGTACCGAGTGAGAATTCATCAAGCTGCTTATCCAGACCAGTGGATGATGGTCTGATTCATTCCAAGCGTCGGCGCGTCGCGAAGCAGTAATAAGTATTAGTTAAATTTTGTCCCGATGTTTCTAGAAAAAAAATCTTTTGTGTTGGGATATAAAGCTGGATAACCAAGATAAACATAGTATTCAAGTTCTTGCGGTGCCTGAGGCAGCCGGTCGTCGTTGGCCTTGGAACACAGAACGAGCGGCACTTGAAAGCTGACAGCGTGGGCCATCATTGCCTTATATGGACGTCACGTGGTATGACGTGGTTGGTTGGTTCAGCCAAACTCGGGAAAAAACAAAAACCGACGTACTGTATCGTTTCGACCAAAGGTTCAGGTGACGGGTGACAGGGGCCTGTGAACTGAACAAATTTGATACCTGTGACGGTGACTTTTCAGTTTTCCATCCCAAAAAGGGATAATTCTATTTGGCACCCCAAGGTGCCACGAGCACCCGGGTGCTGCTATTTGGCACCTGTAAGTTGTCAAACGGCATTTGATTCTTTTCTGATGGCGGGAAACGGCGGGATGGGGGCGGGAGGTGTTCAAAGCAGTGGATAACACCCAAGAAAGGCTTGGAAGAATTAAATCGAAGCTGCTGCGCCGACGATTCTATTGAAAACCTTTCGGCATTCTCGGAAACTCGGTTTCGGGAACGTCTGCCGGGATTAGAGCAGTTGCCGTTGTGTGCCGAGACATTGCGGCACGCGGCATCCGGTGTAATTGGCATTCAGTAGCCTTCTGAGTTGGGCATGATAGAAGCTCTGGTTGAGTTCTGGCCAAATTTTTGACTAAAACTATCCTAATCAAGCTCATAACTTCACAAATTGCTGAGAATTGCGATGCGCTAGCAACAGCTCTGAAAGGATGTGGTGTTCAAGAAGCGTCGGGGGTCAGGAGGCGCGCAGCTCTGACCCAGGGTGCCAAATAGAAAAATGTTATATGGCACCCGGGTACTTTGGCACCTGGGGGTGCCAAATAGAATTATCCCCCAAAAAGGCAATAAATGTCAAAAAAATTTGTTCCGGTGTTCGCCGGACTACCATATAAGGCAATTTCGACGTGATTGCCGAGAAATGAACTATTTGTTCAGTGAACAATTGAGGTGACGGGTGACAGCCCGTGAACCTTTGGTCGAAACGATACAGTATGTTCCTTCATTCACAAAAAAGTACCCCCTTGCAATGACGTCTGGGCTGCACAAGTCAAGGAGGACCTCCTTCTTGATACGGGGAGGAGTTTTGAGTAGGACCGGTGGTGAATCAGGAATGACTATTGGCTGAGTGGGTGGAGTATTGGGAATAATGATAACCGCCGCCGCGGCAGTGGTGTTAGGGGTTTTCGGTGAAGGAGGGGCTTTTGATACATCTCTGGGCGACCCTCCGGGACCGGGGCCAAAGTCATATGAGAAATTGAAGGGCGACTCGGAGTTGAGCGACAAGCTTGACAGCTGGTGGATGGGAGGGACTTTAAGGGACTGCCCTTGAAGAACAAAGGGTGCCCCGAGATCAGAAGATGACAGAACAGCAGAGGGAGACACAGAATTTGACATAGTCTGGGGCGGGAAGATGGGGGGCTGTTGATAGATAGCGCAAATCCAATCAAAAATGGGATGTTGGTCCTGATTTTGAACTTCAGGTGTGAACGGAAAAAGAAAGCGAGTTGAACAACGTACATTAGGCGCAAGCATATCAAGATTGAAATCATTGTATCCAACACCGATCTCCGGAATAAAGCTAGAGACTTCTCCGTTTGAAACGCGAGTGCAAGGAGTAACCCAGTCGGAATATGTCTATTAACTGTCAGTAAATTGAATCGGGATTTGAATAATCAGAAAACAGACCGTTGTCTTCCGGCGGGCAAGTAAGTGATAAAGAAGAATATCCTGCAAAAACATATCACGAAATTGTGCCGATTGCGCTGCACGCCAGCGAGGAATGCCAAGGCCGCTCCGAATTTCGATGAAATTGGAACTCGCAATCCCACAGCTCCCACCGCCGGCCAAAGTCCTTTGTCTGTCGATTAACCCTGGCTGAATGTGGTCCTGTTCTGGCGAAGGTGCAAAATGCCCAAGTCCAGCAAACGCCCAGCGGAGGATCAGAAGAATATCCCGCACCGCAGGAAGATGCAGTGAGTCGCCAAGTTCCAGCTCCGCTATAAAAACTTTACAAACCGCTGAATAATGGTCATTTGTCCAGGTCACAAAGCCAATTGAGTCAACATGACCACTCCGGACCCGTTCGCGCAGGCGAATGATCTCAGGACTGTATGGTGTATGCGCAAGAGCAAGAAGCTGGCGGCAGTCATTGAAGAACATCGTAGGGAGGAACAGGAAGGACGGCTCTTCGCCACGGAAGAGCGCGGCCCGACGGTAGTAAATGAATTCCGCCCGAGCATTAAGCACGTTCTCAATAACCCAGCGTTCGTGAAGCAGGCAGCCGAGGGTGTAAAGGGGTGTCTCTGTGACGTGAAACCCAGCAAGAGGCTCTGCAAATCTATTGAGCTTGAATTAGTGCTGGCCAAAAATATAATACGAAAAATTAAATTTTGAATATATTCAACAAAATACAGATACGATACGGCTCTGGAAGCTCCATCTGAATATGAATACGACAGAATATGAATATGAATATGATATGGATAAAATAAAATATAGGGCTGGCATATTCAAATATATTGGGATACAGCCAATTTGAAGTTTGAGCTCTGCTATCACGTACATCAAAGCCCTATCCACACATCGGGGAATTTAGATGAAGCGGATCAAAGGCGGATCGAGGTTTTATATAGCAGCGGAGTGCGAATCCATCACGGCAAGACACAAAACACGGATCTGGGAGCCTGCCCCATCATGTGATTCATGTCCGCCCCAATACAAGTGGTGATCGGCAATGCGCTGCCAATTTCAAACTCCGACACGCGTAGGGAAAGTGGTCAGAGACGATTCCGCTTCGTACATGCAAGATACCACAACACATTTGCGGAAGGAAATGACGGCAACCAAAAACTGAACAACTCTGTAGTCTGGGATTTTTTGTTTTTGTCTGCTTCATACGAGAACTCGGAATTTGGGCGACAAAATCACATCCTGTGTGCTCGTAAAGCGGAAATAAAGAAATCCGAGACTACAGACCTATTTTAATTCATTCAAAACATGGATCTAGTATTTTACTTCACAGAATTTGGACGAACGCAAGCTGGAATCAATATTGGGTGACCTGGTGAAGATTTATTCAAGGAGCACTTATCTCACCAGGAGTCTACTCAAAATTGTCATATTATCCCTTAAGTACATGTTTGGTGTTGTTCCCCACCCAAATAAACCTACGGGAGAGACTCGAGCATTGAAAAGTGGAAGACAGGGGGCTGTATTTCCTAATGCGGTAATACCATATCTACGATCACGTTTATTTGGCACGGTTGCCGACCACCAATACAAGACTTGAAAACACACTCTATCCTCATCCATGACTATGGAGACAACTTCCATGCCTATTGTTACAGAGAAGTAGGGACTTACTGTGGGCATATCAACACATTTTATCAAAATTGACCCGAGGTAGAATATATTACAATATATCCAAAATATTGGTCGTAGAGGCCGACGCTGCGCGCGGCGGTAACGATTACTTTTTTTTAGTGATCAGTGTACGGGTAATTTTAGTCCTTTCTCCCACCCTTGGACCCTTAGTTAATGCGCGGAAGAACTCAGAACTGTCGGACCGGCTTTTCAGTGGCTATGCTCGGCTATCAGCATCAAATTGAGATTGGAATGTGTACTAAAGATTTGCTAGGATCAGAATGTTATGAAAATGTATATTACTTACTTAGTGCCCCATCGAACGCAACATCGCCTCGGGTTTTGACCGCCGTTAGATCTGATCGTCGCGATATCGCAACCGGGGTCAGCACGCCGCAGTGCACGTACGTTTCCCGTATTCGTGTGTTGGACATAAGTTCATTTTTGTGTACGAATGTTTCTTCTTGGACTTTGTTTCGAGGTTCTATGTTTTCTTATGCGGTCGACGTTGTGGATGGTATGTGCTCCTCCTCTCTTTCGTGAGTTTAACGTCGAGACACGGTATGGCCTTTTATCTTCTCACTGTCACTCCTGAGCGTTATTTGATTTCGAACATGAACGCAGTGCTCGATGTAGGAACGCCGTATTTATTTCCCCTTTATTCTCCGGATCACACACTTGTAGTTATCCTTTAAAGGTTGGCCAATGCAATTATGAACACTTCACCAAAACAAGCAGACGCCGTTTATTATGAGTCAATACCAGAATACTCTTTGGCCCAACATGCTCATGGTCAGTCCACCTAGAGGGTTAAGAGGGCGATAATCGAAAGGATTTAATACACATACCACTGGCTCTTTTCCTCCTCTCTTGATCCACTTCAACGGCGCTGAACTTGATATTTGATCTCTCTACGCAGCAGTCCGACGCGTCCAACACCCAGTATATATCGGTTAAGTCGCTATGGCCGTCGCCCCTCCTTTGCCAGCTGGAATGGGTGAACATCGTTTGGAAAGACAACGCGTCGAAAGACGATCGTGGTTGCGTAGGGCACGTTCGAGACGTCGAGCAGTCATACGGAGGTGGTGAATGTCCACAGTCCTCGTGAAACGACGTTGTCGCTACACCATGTGAGGCGGCAGTGGACCGCAAAAAGCAGATGTGGCCTTCGAAAACGCCTGGAGTTAGACGTGCGCATTGCCACGCAATGATGGTCTGGGCTTCGAACGTAAATTCGGCGTTTGTGATGCAGAGGCCATTACCACACATCCACGAATGGAGGCAAGTGAGTGGGCCTCGTAGAATGGCGAGTTTCGGAGCATCCCAACAATAGTGTACGGCTATTGTGAAAGGTTTTGTCGGATGGTCATAATAGACCGTGTCGTATATCCCGCGGTCGGCGTTGAAGTTGTAGTTTTGGACGATTCTCTTAGTTGGCGTTCAATATACGACACAGCAATTTTCCACAGCACTCACCGTTCTGTATGTAGTCGCGACTCTTAAGAATCGGTCGACGAGTTCCGTATCTTCTCCCTTTCGTACGTACACGTCCAGCGTCGTCACACGCGATAGTTTGGAAAAGTCCATTCGAACCAGGTGATACAAGAACCAGCCAGAGACTACAGCATTGCATTGGGCCAACATGAAACGGATGGCCATCCAGTCGAGGTCCAAGGAATCGAAGGCTCGTTCCATACGAGCATTGAAAACCAACATGCACTCTTTCCGGAAGAACGTGCACGTAGCACCGAGGCTACACAATCCACGAAGGTCCAAACCAGACGGCAACAGCAGTTGGATTTCCGGTGGAAGGCGTCGCAAAGGAATAGCAGACGGTTCGACTCCGACTGAATAGACGGCGTCAGTAGGTTATTTGAATGTTCGACGGATCGTACATTTAAATTTATTCGAGCGAAATATCGGTTTGGAGCATTCGCGTGTGTACATGGAAGCTGCGGCTTTCCAGAGATTTGGTTTAGCGATGGCAATCTTGAACAGCTGTCTGTCGTCCAGATAATCCGAACTGTAGAATGTTGTGTCCGGTGAAACTAAGGTGTCTGCGACGAGTCTCTCTATGTTAGAGGATGCCATCGCTGATGAGAAGGCCGAGGTGGGTGTGTCACCTACCGTAGGAGACATAGGGATGTTTTACTCCTGTAAACCCCTGTCGCGTTATACACTTCGCACGTTCCTGTTTCCCAACCCTTTCAGTCATGGCGACGAATCGCGGATGATCGACAATTGCACCACCTTGTTCAATAGATCGATCTCAAGGGCAACCGTTAGGGTCGAACATTGGTGTTATTGGCAAAACTGTACATTGAGGAGTGACTACATACATCAAGGGCGGGAAAGAGCGACAACCCGAGAGCGGATCTTCGCAGCCGCTTCAGTAGAGACCAAAACATGAGTCGAATTTGGTCATATACAAGGCATCTGCGCAATGTCAGATTGGGTGTAAAAAACTTTGACACTCGGACCTTCATTCGCGTATGGCCGATCAAAATGTCGTTCAGATCTGACGCTCCGGCAAACTCCCCTATTTTCCAGCACGCAGTCCATCGCACCCAGCACCCAGTACACGTCTACCTCAATATCTTGTCGGGCATTTCCTCTGTGCCAACCGGTGTCGTTGAACAGCATTTGGAAGGACACGGTGTCGAAGGTGTTACGATGGTTGGACGGACAAGACGAGGACAGCGCACATCGCGTTCGGCGCTCGAGGTCCAGATACTTTGCTTCATCGGAATGGTATCTGTGTATCGACACCCCGTGTTTATGTGCGAGATCACGTATTCCCAACGCCGCAGTTAGATCATACTCCGCGTTTCGGAGAGGTAGATCCGAATGAGATACCATAGATCCTTGGTTGAATGTCAAGTCTGGATATGCGACGAACACGCCTTTTCCGCACATCCAGGAGTACACACAAGTCAGAGGTTCCCGTAGTACAGTTTCGCGAGGTTCTTGCCAGCACCGGTGGACTACAAGCTCGATACGTTGACCTGGTCGGTTGTAGTATGCTGTCTCGACAATCCAGAGCGACGGATTGCACACCGTGCGCACCTACTACGGGTTAATATACGGGTGTCAGGTATATTGTACATACTCACCTTCGTATATTCCGTAGCCACAGATAAGTATCGGTCCAGGAGCGTCCGATCACGACCGTCACGGACGTATACGTCCACGGCATCCACAGCGGCGTCGAACGCGTTGTCGAAGTATAGCAAGTGATACAGATAGAAACCGGCGACGACGGCGCCAGTCTGCGTGAGCATGTATCGAAAGCTTGTCCACGAGAGACCAACCGCCAAAAACTTCGATTCCATATACGAGTTGATGTAGTGGGAACATTCGGCATGGAAAAAGCGACTCGCTGTAGACAACCTGCACAAGTCTCTCAAATCGAGTAGCTTCATTATTCTATTACGCAGTTCCACCGGTAGTTGGGGCATGGCTGCGTCGTCAGAAAAAATGTCAGATAGACGTATGAAGTTTCGACAACCAGAACATGTACCCGGTATAAGGTCTTTGCGGTAGCGCGGTTGTTCGCATTCTTCTGTGAGTTTACGAGTCGCAGCCCTCCACAGCGTTTTACAGACGATAGCCACGCGAAACAGATAAGTATCGTCGTTGTAAAGCAGCGAACGAAAAGCCTTTTCTGGGTCGGCCATTGCGGCAGGAAGTAAGGGGGCTATCTCAGGATCCATAGATCGTCGACGTTTCAGACGGTCACTCTTTTTTATACTACGCTATAGGAGAAGACAGGGGTGATCGTAATGAGTGGGTGATACGTACGCACATCGCGATGTCGAAACCGCGGTATGCGAGCCATGTCCACAGGGCACCATGCATCCCACGGTTGGACGTGTTCGCGGTCCGAATGGACCGACGCCAAGTCGTCTATCAATGGCGGTGCACCCCACCCATCAGTGGCGATGCATTCGTAATTTTGTCGCGTAATCGATATATATAGGTCCTACTCGCCCAAGGAAAAAAAAAAAAAGGAGACGCACCTGTATGATTGGGTCTCTCTACCTAGATTTGTTACGCCTGGTTGGAAGTTGTAGAAGAAGGTATTGCTCGTATTCCCTAGTTTATGCCGTTGAGGGTTGCAGCGTATCCAAAGTGAAAGGCACGTAGGTGTTCAATACGAAACCTCTTCAATCTGAAGAATTGAGGCCCCTCTAATTAGACGCTCTATTGTGCAGAGTGCAGGGTGGATTGCTGCATAGACTCTGAGGTGAGAATTGGGGAGCATTGCATTCCGGACGTCACTCACACCGTTCGCAGCGCATTTGTAAATACGGATGTGGCATTCTTCGGTGAATTACATGAACTCGTCCGAAGCATCTAAAACTATCCTGTAAACAGTCAGACTACGTGTCGCTCGCGTGAACAAAAAATGGCTTACATTACGACCGGCTCGCCGATATCTGTCAGGACGCCTTCTATGATCGCCTTCATTCCCTCGATTCCTCCGCATTTCTCGAAAGAAGCGAACTCTTTATGTTTTGTTTTGCATCCAAGGCATGGCGGAAGGACCAGGTCAGCGCGAAGGAGCCGAAGACGTAAATGCACGAGACGTTCTGTGCAAGGTCAGTTAACACCGATACTCGACCCGTCACTGTGTTTCTTCACCGACTCGTTTCGGTTCTGCGCATTCGTACGCGACGGCCCAAACGATCTCTTGTACCCCCGTTTCGCACTTCTTATATTCCCTACGTCGACGCGCGATATCGACGGTGCGTCCGCATTTTGGCATAAGTAGGCCGGAGGGAGTATGGCAATTCATATTGAAGTAAGCCAACCCTGGTTGCTCGACGTATAAAGGCCGCGCGAGATGGGCCGCGATTTGAGCTGTGACGGATTTTCTGCACCTACGGATACGGTTGTACGTTCGGTGACGCGAGCGTCGATGTACTCACAGCGCCGCTCGTATGACGGCCAGCGTAGTTGCATTCAATGACATATCTTCCGTTCGACTCAATACTATTCTAAATGTTGCTACTTAGACTTACCGGAGGGCGATGTGGTTGAAAGTAAGAGAGAAAGAGTTGAAACTCCGCGATCAGTGGAGTTTTAACGGGAAGTTTCGGCATCAAGCCGCTTGGCATGCCGAGTGATCCGAAACATGGCTGGTCGTTAAGAGCGATAAAGCGGGTCATGCACGAGCGTTATGCGGTGGTACAGCTATTAACCGGGGAACGAAATCTTACGTCTACTTCGACAGAAAGACTTATATGTTAGCTTTTGAGGTCGCTGTCCTCACTGTTGCGATTGTACGTGCCGAGGCAAATTACGTAACTTCGGCTTGGCGGCAGCCGACGGTTTCGTCGAAATTACCATATGTTGGCCGTTTATCGAGAGTAGTGACGTGGACTTGTAGTGGGTGTCGCCGCGCCTGGAAGAGGTGGGAAATACGAACAAATAGTCGTTCTTGCATTTCCACTCGCGGTCATTGTAATACGCTGGTAATACGGTCACAATTTTACATACATTGCTTGACGGAGCGAAACATGGTTATAACTGGCGTACAAGCACGAGAGTTGTCAACGTTTAAGACAACGCCAGCTGCATGTTGTCGATATAGTCGTCTGTATCCAGGACCGAGGTCAGCTGGAGGTAACACATCGTAACAATATTCTGACCATCAATTCGACGTGCATCGTCGGAGCAGAACGTCTCGAAAAACGTCGGGGTCCATCCGCGAGAGCCGACGCAGTCTTTAGAACCGAACGACCAAACGACTCCGAGTTTGTCGGGTCGAGATTTAGTCGGTCCATAGGGCGTGTTACGTGAGTGAGAACACCGAAAAGATTGTCCATCCGTGGTACGGCGGACGGATGCGGGACATGTTGACGACTCTCCGCATCTTCCGCTAATACCGCTGTGGTAGGGAATTATTCGGAGCGACTGTGCTTCGAAAGCTTGGCACAATTTTCGTAGATGTACGCTGTCTGCGCGTGTTTTGAGCGGACAAATCAAGTGCGAAAGTAGAGCGTTAGACGCGAACGTGAGCTCGGGGTATGCGACGAAAAATGAGCCGCCGTTCATCCAAACTACATGAGCGGTGGTCACTGAATTACAGATCAAAAGTTGAGCCGCACGATTGCATAGACGGACGGTGATTTCACAATCTTCTTCTCCGCGTGGGTCTATCCTCAGAATTACCGTGAGGTTGATATCCTCGTCCTCAAATGTGAACTCCCGGCACTGAAATCCTGTCAATGGTGATTGTCCGTCTCGATCGTAATTGTGACATACTGTGCGATACTCTGTGGCTGAGTGTAAATACTTGATTACGCCGTCCATGTCGGTCGACGTCGTGACGTAGATGTGGATGCTGTTCGGCCGCGTGAGGAATGGTCGGTGCGCGTCCAGGTGTATCAGGTGATAGACGAACATTCACGACATATATATGACAGTATTTATCACTGAATAATAACGTGCATGTTAGATCCTAGGATTCCTACTTTGTGTACGTGCAACGTACGTCAAACCGTGCACTCTGGGTCATGCTCGTGCTCAATTTCGTGCTTCATACAGCCTGTTCGTAGCACAGAATTGTGGTATGTGGTTCCATACCGTACTCATTTTCAACTGTTTTTGGTTCGTAATGCCCTAGCAAGTGTACCGTGCTTTATCTCTTCGGCCATCAAACTCAACATAACAACTGTTGATTATTTGCCGAGGACGGATCAGTTTGATAGAAATTTGAACTTCTCACAGCACCTGCTTTTGATTGTACTGTGGTCTCGGAGCATTGCTTTATAGCATTCAAACATGTAGAAGAGCTTGTGTGCTAATTACAAAAGACCTTGGCAAGGCTTCCACGTTGTATTGGCTGTTTTCGAGTCCCGAAAGAAATGATATCGTAAATACCAAACCTAGCGGTAATTCAAAAGCAAATAACCGTAAAGGTAGCTTAAAGTGAGATGTATGAGATGAAATGTGACTTGAGTGCTGTATGCAACTCAGGTATTCGAGGGAGTATTTTCCGCGTTCGCTCTTGATCCGTTTTGAACCGTGGGATTGTTGGCACACCTCGGCTAGCGTCGGCAACCTAAATGTACGGAGTACGAAACGTAAAAGTACGGTGTTCGAACACCGTGCATGGGCCACGTTAAAATTCCGTGAAAAAAGCTTTTATACATATACGAGTACGTATGGTGCAACATCCAGCGCATACCACTCCAATCTAGCCCCACGTCTGTAAATGCTTGGCCGTAAAAGTCGTCTAACTTCGTGCAGCAGCTGGCGCGAAAAGCATGGTTCGTAGCTGCTAATTGGACAATGTCCTTGAGGTTGAGGAATCGATAGACTTTGTTCCACGCAGCTGGTGTTAATCTCTCGAAGAAGGGAACCACAGTAGATGGGGCTAGTCAGCAAGGTACGTTATTATGTGAGTCTCGCGTCAAAGAATCTCTTACCGTCTACGTTCGTCGTGTTTATTGATTGGGCTAGCGAGAGACGTTAGGACCCGCATCTCTCGTCAAGGAGCATCTCACCGTCTGTGCTCGCTGTGTCTACTAATTGGGCAAGTTGACAAGGGACGTCAACATTCGAGTCTCACGTCGAGGAGCCTCTCACCATCTGTGCTCGGAGTATTTACAGTTCGGGCTAGATGGCCAGGGACGTTATTGACGCCAATTGAACCGTGTCTCTCAAGTTCAAGTATTGATGAACTTCGGCCCATAATTCCGGAGACAATCTTTCGAACAGAGGGCCCACTGTAGTCAGTCAGGCGCTTCAAAATCAGTCATCCATCTGTCAGACCAGTATGCCACTCACCGATGGTCGATTTGGAGACAGCGTAGCGTGTCTCTAGGATATCTCGAACGACTCTCCATATCGCTTCATGCCTGATTCCCAGACGAAACAAAGACGAGTCCGTACATTCCATCAAGTGTTTCCTCATCTCTGCTGGATCGTTAGTGGCATTGAGAACGCTCCGATGCAATCGAGACCGCTTTCTCTCTAGCGCTTCAGGATTGTGGTTTAATTGTAGTCGCTGTCTGAGCCAAAATTCGTACAGGTCCGATATCCCAGCGTTTGGCCAACCGAGCGAGAAGAGTCCATAGTGTCCGTGGAGATGGGAATGCGGGAGAACGGTGTGTTCCGTATGTAATTACTATGCTGAAACGTTTGATCCCGGTGTGCATATCAATATAATAGCCAGTTAATTCAGATGATACTCCTTTCCGTCCGCCCATAGTAACTCATTCAGGTTCAGGCCGAAGACTACGTATATTTTCAAACGCATTCATTATGTACAGTATGTCAAATTCGAGTTTTTTTGCCGAAGCCATGTTCCGTTGGAATGCGACTTTTTGATGTATAGTTTTTATCCCGGCCGGCATCGAACGCGGTTTACGGTATATCGTTTTCGTTCTCTTCTCACCATCGTGCTGGGAAAACGGTTAGTAACGGGCATACAGGACATCGGATGAGCGTTACCCTTCATAGGTTTCTCACGTGCACAACTATAGACAATGGAGGCGCGTCGTCGAGCTCTCGTCTGGCAGGTTTCCTATCTGGTACTTGCCAAGGTTGATTGGGAGAAGCAAACGAGAGCTGTTGAGTTGATCAGTCCAGGTTATCGTCAGTTCTTAACGGCGTACTTGACAACCAGTCGGTGGCCACTGGAATTGCCACCATTCGGGATCGAAATCGTCGGCCATAGAAATCAGGGAACGGACGCGGACCAAAAATTCAGTAATGTCCGTAGGAATGGTTTCGTTCTCTGTCAACCTTGAGATCGCGAGTCGCTGAAGTGCCACCCGTCAAACCGTTGTTCCGGTTAAGTAAAGGTTGTTGTGAACGTACGAATGGGCGTAAGCCGACTGAAAGCGCGACGGATGCGACACCCAAGTCGATCCCGTACGCCGGGTTCGAACATACGAGAGCTGATTCAGCGAAGTAAATTCCGTCTGGACCGCACAAGGCGTCCCAAAATCGATGCGTAGTGATAGGGGACAGGATCGGGTACACAAACTTATACCTCGAGTCTTTCAATGTCAATATCTCATGACCGAAAATGGTTATAGTGTTGTTTTGTGGAGTGCGTTTACTCGAGCAGATAGACATCGCACGATTATGCTTGCTAGGATCGCACGGTTTCTGCGCACCCTCTTTTGTGGCGTCAGAGTCTGTTTCACATATGGACGTATTTGGGATGAACTTTGCCAGAGTTTCTTTCTGTCTCAAAAGAGTGAGCTTGAGTAACCCACACTGACAACATACATTTTGCGACACCGTGGTTATCGTCAAAGGTGGGGCGTCTGCTAATTCTTCTCTGCTGGGCCGTCTTCGTATTCTTTGCCAAGTTTGAATCGGAGGCAGATAATACACCTGTTGTCATCGTACTTTGTGAGATACAAAAGAACAAGAACTATATTCACCTGATC